>JACJUY010000040.1:262389-303440 GCA_014220935.1 Platorchestia sp. MABIK
CTATCCTGTTTTTTCAGCACCTACTACTTTCTTCTTCAACTTTGATCTTGTTTCATGAACTTCTTTCTTGTCTTACTGTTTCTATGCCCTTTCTGCATAGATTCCGCGTTCCCTTAACTCCATACTAAATGGCGCCTTCTTCCTTCCTCTCTTTGGATCGCCTTTGTTGCGGATAGGGAGGCTGAAACTAATTAATAATCTAATCTAATCTGTCCGTGTCTCATCTAAGGGTAAGCGTCCGAGCCACAAGGACTTCTACGGTTTAGAACAAAAACGTTACTGAGAGTATCAAATGCGCAAACTAACTTATTTCTGTACTAAGCATAGATTCCTGTGCCTAACCTGCATTAATTAAGAAATTCTAAATCGCTAAATTACAAAGCCTTGAAATATATTTTTGAAATGACGAAGTCTCTTGGCGCAGCGTTGTAATTACATAGTGGAGAGAGGAGGCTTGTGTAGATGGAGAGTGAGGGTAGATGTTCAATCGCCGTCGAGAATATGAGCTGCGTTGGCGTTCGAGCAATGAATGCGAGCTAGGACGCCTGCGGCCTCTGTTTCAAATATTCACGATGCGTGAGGCCTTCTGAAGGATTATAGGGAAGGTCGCACAGATACTCTCACGCTTGACGAGCACGAATCTCATTTGAGTCTTCATTGCGCATCTTCTAGAGGCATAATGGAGATGGGCCTCCTTGAGGCCTAATTGAGGATTACGTGGGCCAGACTTAATCCTCTTCTTGCGGCGTTGATTTTTTTCATCTATATAGGTGGGTGTGGGCTAACCACAACAACGAGCGCTGCAAAAATACGGGTATTTTCGTCAGCCTTTTTAATATTTTCAGATAGTTCTTAAAGTGAGTAGCTCATTTTGTTGCACATAATAGACTAGGGCAAGGGTCTGTTTCTATTGCGCAATTCATGTTTCTACGGGGAGGGCAACACCTGTACAGAACGTGCCTCTCATGAGCCATGGCAGCTCTAGGGGTCGCAAGGAGAAAATTTCTAACAAAATTTAGAGTGCATTAGCTCACTGAAAATGATCAGTCAATGCTGGAAAGACTTCCGCTAATTGATAAGACTTACGAGATTGGAGCGTCAGCAAAATTATTTGCTGGTGAAAGACCCTCATGAACTGGCTGGGCTTTTTAAAAAAATGTCTTCTGTTTGTCGAGAAAAGCGCTTCAAATTTGCGCTTGCACAAAATGCCTCAGGTACGGAAATTGATTTGCATTTAAATTCCTGAGTCCCGTGTGGTCGCCATTCCCAACACTGCGCCAAGTTATAGAGGGCAGATTTATTGCGCAATGCGATTATACTAATGTCCTCTTGAATAAAGCCCACTCAAAATAATCGAAAAGACATTTTTTTCCACGACTGAACTTGATACAGCACTTTCAAAATGCAGATTCGTTAGGTAATGGAATCAAAAGCCCGTTGAACTAAATGAAAAGAGAGCTTCGAAGCCTCTCGTTTTTGTCCACGCCTCACTTAAGAGATCCTCCAAGTCCTGCGTTCACCATACACGGGTAGTGAAGAACCCGTGCTGCTGTGATTAGCCTTGTAGGTTGTTAGTGGAATACATCTTTGTTAAAATTTGTACAAAAAATATGCACACTAATCCAATCTGGGCTTGGAAAGCTCAAAGGGGCCAGATGGATGACCTAAGATCAGTTCAGCCTCATGAACTCAAGTAGAATTAAATTAGAGCAATCTTTCATGCTGCCGTGATATTTAATCTGTAGCCAAGAACAGATTTGGTGATGAAGAACGAAGCTATTCATCAGACTATTGAAAAATTTGATTCCAGGTAGAGCACAATTTTAGTGAAATCCATTTCCTTTAAAATTTAGTCAATTTTCTCAATGCAACAGAGGCAATTGAGTAACGCATTGCCTTTAAACATGAATTTACTCGATACATCCCAGTTAGCAAGCCCTCGGTTGTACCTTGAATGAGGTTCATTGAGCAAACATTTCAGGGTTTTCAGTACATCGCCGAGCTTTGAGCATGACAGGAATGGAACAGCCTTACTGCCTATTCTCTCAGCGTCATGAAAATCGAAAAATTAATAGATAAATGAAAATACCCAAATGGCCAGGCGAGACCCCTTTTTTGTATTAGTGAAAATTGCCTCGGAACGATTGAGGCATTTAATATCTGATTATTTTAGTACTATGAAATAATAAGTCACTGTTGGACTTTTTTAACTATTGTGAACTGTTCTTGAATAAAAGATTGAAATTTTCTCGCCCTTCACTGTTCATCGTTATTTCATAAGATTTTGCTTTGCGTATGTTCCCGAAATTAAATCATATTTAAAACGTTAGGGGGAGTTTTTTTTAACTTCTCATGGATTGGACCTTTTTGATCTGTGAAAGATTAATTTCAGTCGGCCAAATTACCGCCATTCTTCATGGGTGCAGTAAGCTCCTTCACCATCATGCTTCATTTTTATGCAACTTTGACAAATTTCTCAAATAAACCTTGTTAAACAATTCAAAAGCGAGCACAATTTCTCGCATCTCGATGACAGAGTGCATTGCAATGCGTAACATGCAAGTATTTCTTGTCATTATAAGTTTGGTTGGCAAAACGGAACTTGTTCTCTGAAATATTCACCAGCTGCAAAGCTGTGCGTGTTAGATCAATAGCCACTCCCGCCCACCGTCGGGGACTTGTTGACACTGCCGGAGTGGGCTATCTAAAATGCTTCGGGATCAGCGTAATGAGTGGAGCCTAGTTTTATTCGTGATGTGACGGATCATTTCCTTGTAATGCGTGCTACGTTATATGTATGTATTGCATGTGTGGTGCTGGAGCTGAGTGCTAGAAACTAACGTGTGTATTATTGCACGGCTCGTCAAAAATGACGGGACTCAATACCTTTGTTGAACAAATTTTCCAGATGTGGATGACAAACAAATATATCCATCCTAAAAGTACTCGTGAGAAAATTTTTTTTGTACTTGTACACTGGTGAAACTCGTATCACATAGACGGTCATTATAAGTATACATCTGAGCGTGACAGAGAAATAGAAGAAGCGGACTTCAAACAAATAAACCAATGGCATTATTAGGTAGTAGCAGGACCAGTGGATATTCCACGGACAATGTCATCGTTGAGCTAGGTGGGCCTGTGAAAAAATTCCGTCAACATAACCTAACCTATGCTAACCTAACATATCCTAACCTTTCCTAACCTAACAAAACCTATCATAACCGAACCCATCCTGTTAAAATGTCAAACATATCAATGTATTTAAGGGCTATCTTTGAATGTTACACTGAGATATTCTGTATCCATGATACCGCACACTCAGGTATCCTATGTTTCTTGAGAAGCGGAGACCAAGTAAATATATATAAGTAAACACACAGCGGGTATTATTAGGTTAGATTATGTTACTAGGTATTGCTGATTTGTAGTGCGTTCATTGGTTTCGTATGCTTGGAATTTGCTGATGGTTTACCGAGTGTCAACTCGAATAATGTGATGCATGCTTGAGTAAGGTTCATGTCTGTCGTACGTATTGAGTAAATCAGTGTGAGTGGCATGCAGGTAGTGTACGTCGTCCATGATGTGCCCGTTGTTTGTCGCGTGTACCCAACATGCGTTCCATATTTATTGCATTTTGTAGAGGGTAAGTCTAGTATCGAGTGGTATTGTGGGACTGGCAGGTGTACTTTTTCTCGTCTGGTATGGGTATTTAGTTTACATCGAGTGCATAACGAGCACAGTGTACATATAGCATGTTTCGCATGAGGTGCATTTGTTCTTCGGAAATATTTTCTTACTTACTTTATATTTTGTACTTGGTTTATATTAGGCAGTTGCAGAATGCATCATGTCATTAGTATATGCTGGATTGAACTGCTAGGATAATTTGAGCACTTCGATCTTTTATTATTATTCATGATGATCATCGTTTCAATCAAAAACCAATCATTAAACTCCTGCTTAGGCTACGTTGCTTAATTGCAAAACTTTGATAACCGTGATTAGTTGACGACGTTCACGTCAATATTTTTCTAACGAAAAATAAATTGTTTCATTTTTTTACCCATTGCATTGTTTCAGTCTGAAGTTCTAACTTCTAAGTTACACAAGCCTATCCCATTCCAGCTCCATTGCTAGGCAGAAAAAATCTAATGCGTCAACTGTAATTGGTTGATGATCTTGAATTCTGTGTGTTAACAATGACTTTCGCGTAATTGAATGATTTAAGAACAGGGTGTGTCTCAATATTTTTTTGGGAATCCGTGTTAAATTCGTTTGTATTTTGCCAGTTCATCCTGAACAACCGGCACCCATGAAGCATTCACTCACACGGTAACGCTTAAAAGCATGGTCCTACAAAATATGAACCTCCTTAAAATCTACGTTCAACACTGTTTTCCTTGAAAAATCAACCACTGAAAAGGCATAACAAATTCGTTCAGGTCTCAAAACGTGTTTTTTAGGTGTCTGATTTCATTCCTAGCTCATGTACACCCAATGAATTTCAAGTAGCAATTCTGTTGTTCAGTACGTAACAGTGAATTTTTACATAGAAGGAAATTTGATAATTGACACCGCGGTTTAATCATCCTCCATGACCGACGAGACCGATATGGAGAACAAAACGCCGCGTTCTCACCCATGCTGTACATTCAATAGCCATGCATTCTGCTCGTTGCCTGCCAGATTTTCTCGAGTTCCGTGTTACGAGAGCTTCGTTAAGTCCTGCCTCGTGTTCCTTATTTTTTGCGAAAAGGAAGTTGATGGCAGCAAGCTATGCAGGCTGTTATCGCGAAATGTTTTCGTTCTCGCTGCTCTGGCTTTCCTAAGGTCTTGTAATCGAGTTAATGTCCGGGAGATGCATTTATCCATCCGTGAACGACTTGCAACATGAGGATAGAGTGGCCATTTTCTAGGTGCAAATTCCTCTTTCAATGCTTGTTGGTCATCAATTAAGATACTTCGTGGACTGAGACTTTCTGGGTCTATTTTCGGCAAAGATTAAATAAATATGTTCAAAATAATTATTATTCATGACTTCTGTTTCTTTAAAATATAGAGGAAATAAATTTCATCATCAAAAAGAAACTCTCAGCTTCCTTGTTTCGTGGAATCTTTTCATTCATTTCGTTTACACACTCTAGTTTACCAAATTTGATTTTGCTTCTAATTTATGTGAACCAAGTTCTTTCATATTTCGCACATCAATAGTTGAACATCTAGCTAACACGACGCATAACTCTGGCAGAATACGCCAGAGAGACTTGATACATTTAGAAAAAAAATTTTCATACGGGCATTTGGAATGGTTTACAGGTAAAGTAAGCTGACAAGAATTGTATTTGAAGCTTGTGCAATTGTGAGGCCCTTGAACTATCAGTGCGTGCAAACAAAGCCTTCGTGCTGACTACCAATAACGCAGCAGCTCGTGTAAGGTGTCCTTTGGCCGGCCCACGGGCTTACGACGCTACGCTCTACACGCACTTGGCTGAGTGTGACATGATGGTGCTGTTGCCTGGCGTGCAGCACTTTGTTGTCTCGAGGCGTGCACGTAACTCAGTCTTGACGATATACTTCCTCACCACATTCGTCGATGTTTACGTTGCTGGACTTGTGGATTGTGTCCTGCATTTTGCTGTTCTGAGACAGACACTAATGACAGTTTTCCCGCTGTCCTTTCACATATTTTGTATCAATATTCTGATGCTTGGACTGCGTTGTGTACTTTGTTGAGGCGTACACGAATAATATTCTTGGTATGCTTTCATCTATTGTGTATCAATATTTACATATTATGACGTCTGGATTGTGTAGTGTTCTTTATGCGATGTGTGAAGGCACTTCATTAGGGATGCACTTCATCTGGATAATCCGGCGGCACTCTGTTATGCATGCAGAATAAATTGCTTTGTGTGTAAGCTAAGCAAAATTCCCTCCGTCGAGCTGCAGTCTGCGTTAAAACGTCAATAACCGTATCTTTACTGTCGTGCTCCATTGTTCTGGTTCTGTCATGTCTACTGCTGGGAGGGTCAGGTGACGAAGATGGAATTTAAACCCTTTGCAGTGGTTGATGAATTTCTAAAAAAATTTATGGGGGAAGTGGAAGATATGAGACAGAGGAAGATACGAGACAGATGAAGATATTAGACAGAGGAAGATATGAGACAGGAAGATATGAGACAGAGGAAGATATGAGACAGAGGAAGATATGAGACAGAGGAAGATATGAGACAGAGGAAGATATGAGACAGAGGAAGATATGAGACAGAGGAAGATATGAGACAGAGGAAGATATGAGACAGAGGAAGATAGGAGACAAAGTTCTAGCTTGCAATAAAAAATTAAAATCAGCTGCAATGTATTTTGACGCTTATTATTTAAGAGCGTGTTACATACATAACAAAAATTATGCAATAAAAACAGAACACACCTTACACTAGAAGAGAGCCGTGAAAGAAATACAAAAAAAAAAAACAGAAAACTTACTATACTGATCTGAACGCTTAGGTGCAATACATTTTCATGGCTATTACACAACATTGCAAGCATATTTTCTTGCTAAAACTTTACAGCAATTTTATTTGCCCTTCCTTGACCTAAAATGAATCGCTCACTAGTACTGAAGTAATTTCATGTAACCAGAATCACTGTTTTCATAGTGATCTGTTTTTATCAAACTAAGCTCATCAACGACACATTACAACTTGAACCATTTTCACTGATGGGAACCATAATCACAATTAGCAAAGGTTGCTTTTGCTTTGTCGGTCATTAATGTGTAGTCGTCGTCATTCCTCACAAATCGCCGTTGTTGATGGGGTGTATTATTTGAAGAATTTCATATTGTGTTGTTGCATTTCGATGATGGTATGTCCGCTGATCACATTCAATCTTTGGCAAGTAGTAGACGGCAGACATCCATTTGCAGATGGGATGAGCCACTGATGCTAGCGACGGTGCTATACATTATGCCTCTGATGATACTGAACGGTTCCAGGTCATAAACCGGAACCCTTCTCTCACAGATTCTATTTTATGCTACTCAAAGGGATAGCAAAGTTTCCCGAGTCATGGTAGTGTAACGATATTGACCTGGTCACCTGGTAAAAATGTGTATAAATGACATTTTGTCTGCATGTTCCCGCTACGTGTATAGGCCCCAACCTGCCACTGCGCTACATTGTGAAGTTGCATGAAGTCATCGCCTGCGTTATCTTGTTCGTTAAGTTGTGTGCTCTAATGTGTATTCAAGAGAAGGAGCGTCTCGCCCTCCCGAGGACAAAGTTGTCTTGTTATGCGCCATTCACGCTGTTTAATTTCTCATTTTTACGACATTTGAGGGTATCAAAGAGTTCGTTAGACTCATGAGGTGGAAAAGTATTATGCTCTATCTTAATTAGAAATGAGTCTTTTGAAACTCGTATAATGAGAACAACAAGCAAGGCCATGCACTCCAAACGACGACAATCTTGTCATGAAATTATCATTCTTGTTTATTGCTTCAAATGACTGGAAACTCGTGAATAATGTCTACCAATTCTGTCCTGTATAATTCACAGTCAGAAATATGTGCACATGACAAGGTTGAGTAGGAATCAGAATCAGTTTAATCAGTTTACAAAAAAGAATTAAAAAAAAATAATGTTTTTCAAAAAAATTAGGAAAGTTATTTTATGTTAAATATCCAGAAATCGTGGTAATATCCAAACAATTGATTTCCCCTAAAGTAAAGATGCACTTATTATGACGGTTGAAGCTTAAATTGGACTAGAAATCAACTAATTTAAATACTTACAGTTAAGTTAATTTCTCGGCATCATCGGAAATGATTAAGAAAAGAACAAATAGAGTTTCGTGCGCTCACAACTGTAAAGAAATTGCAAGCCAACAATTCAAATTTGATTGAGTTCTTTCACAAACTGTCAAGCTACACACTGTGCCGGCCATGCGACTTTGCTTAGCTGGCTAATTACCAGGCCAACGGCTTGTTTAAGATTGGACTTTACTTTCTGTACATGCGATGTTATTTTTAAAAACATACCTCACCTCACTCTATCAATGCACTCAATTACAAGTATTACATACCCCTCACTTCGTGTTTGTTGCGTTATGTCCACGCTCTAAAAATTGAGAAACGAGGTCGAACTCGCTCTTATGCACTTCACTCTTACAGACTGAAGGATGAGGCGTTATCTTCTACTGACACTCGCGGATAACAAGTCAGGCAGTGCTTGTCCTCGACGCTCCCGAGCTTCCCTACAAGTTCCCGCAGCATTAATTTTCTTTCAACCTTCTCATTGTGTTAATATACTGTCCATGTGCATAATTACTGAGATGAATCTAGTTCATTCTGTGCTGAACTCACATTATTTATCAACTCACGCTTTATACTTCGGTATTTATCGCATTTTTCCACTTCTTAGTAAGCTACCGTTTCCCGCAGCTCGTCGAAGAGGTTTATGTTCTTCCTCTACATGGCCATTTTTCGTTTTTTTTATACTGAGAATTTATCCTCCTTTTAATACCTTATGACACCTGTGTTTATTTTTAATTCTTAGTAGCCATAACTGATTTTCGTTTAGTAAATTCTTATCTCAAAGACACAACCACTGTACCTAGAAGAATTAACGTTTTCACGGGAAGATGTGAGATCCTGAGCTGGATGTTTGGTAGGCCTTCCATGTGTTTAAATAGAGCATATTTTTGTTTAATTTCGGAGTATATTTTTGGTTTACTGCTTTCCTATTTTTCAGTGTCTCTAATTTTGTTCTTCAACATTTCTCTTGTTTCCTAAATTTTCTACACAACTTACTGTTTCGATGCAGAGGGATCTTGGGTGAAAACCCACCTTGAGCATAAAATCTCCATTCCTTAAGCTTCCTACTAAATTATTCTTTCCTTCTTTCGCTTTTAGCGGGGAACGCCTTTTTTGTGGTTAGGGAAGCTAGAACTATTTAGTTTGATTATCATATATTTGTAAATTTTTGTGAAATGAAATCGTTCCATAAAATTCTTTTTACAAATAACAGTTGTTCAATTTCACATCTCAATCTTGATTTAAGTTTTATTTTTAGTACAACATTAATTGCTTAAGTAACTGACGCTAATATGACTAAATCCAGACACTTCAGCGCATCTCAATGACATAGCACATAGCCACTGAAAATTTCGAAAGTTTTCTTGCCAGTTTTATTAATCCACTGTATAATAACACACAATTGTTGTTTGCATGCAAGGTCGGTCCGTCTCTCTGAAGTCTGAATGATGCTTAATAACCGAATTTGTGATACTACTCCTTTTTCACTTCAAATTAATCTTTGTCAAGTTCAATTCAATCCTGTGCCGTCGTTGGTGTTCCGTCGTGGTGATTACTTTCGGAGAGTCAAAGTCGGAGACGTTTTTAGAGGTGTTTTACTGAAGGAGGTTCGAGATCGAAAGCGACATGACTCAGATGTCAGAGGCTTATACAGCCTCCGAGGCGCTTGGGGTTGGAGGTGCGCACATTTTCTCCCCCACCGACCAAATTTGGTTACTATTAATCACTACTAATCAACGTAGTTAAACATTTTGTTCCTCAGCCGGAAATTCTTGAAAATTCTAATATTTTTAAAATTTAACGTATTTTCAATTAAAATAATTAAACAATTTTTCTATCTATAGTACACCTCGTTTTATTTTAGCGATAAACAAGGAATAAAAGAAAACGCACTAACGCAAGCATGAAGAGAGGCAGCGAAGCTGGTTAACAATAAAAAGTGCCTTCTTATTCAACAATTAAACTAAAACACGAGTTACTACACTACTAACATAAAAATTAAAACTCGTAAGTATTTTCGGATAAGGAAAAATAAGTAGAAACGCCAGGTACACAATTATAAAAACATACTTCAATATATAAGGAAAACCATTACTGATTCGCATTAAATCAATGGTTATCGGGAATTTTTACTAAGCATTTCGCATTTAAACATGGATCTTGTGATATAAATTAATGAACAAGTTCAAAGATGAATATAATGAAAAGGGACTTTACAATTCCGTAGAGTTGATGTGTGCCTAAAGTTGGTATAGTTTTCCCTGCCTTGCACAGAAGACTGAGTGCAATTGCGGTCAATGCCACTTCTGTTTGTTTACGGTTGCTTTAATTAATTAGCTTGGGCGCCAAGCTGTCTACCTACCTCTCCCAGCAATTGAAAGCTGGCAGCATTTTGAAAGTTTGGAAGCACGAGGACTACGCGGTACATGTTTTGTCATAAAAAGAGAGTGAGCGCAGAAGCCAATTTATCGACTGTAGAACTCGTAACAACTTAAAGGTATGGTTACTATGGGCTAGATTACGATTATAGAAACATCGATTAGGTGTCGAATAAACATTGTGTATGTGAAAAATTTTTTTATAAATCTTTCTTCAGCGGAGCTTCAATCTATGAGCTTCAATCTATGAGCTTCAATCTATGAGCTTCAATCTATGAGCTTCAATCTATGAGCTTCAATCTATGAGCTTCAATCTATGTGTTTCAATCTATGTAGCTATCTATGGGTGGTTCTTTAGTACTTTAAAGTGATTGTTAGACGCTTCTCAGCCACCAGGACCTGCAACTGAAACGGAAACAACACTAGATTAGCATGGCCATTAAAAAAAATTTTTCACAATGTTACAAATACAAATGAAAATTACTAAACCTAAACACATCAACGCAAAATAAAATCATCAATACAAATAAAATATAAATGTACTTTTGAAAGTTAGCAGTGAAATGCTAACTACTTCTGAATCATATAACTGAGAGTTAAGACAATTTTAAGTGAAAACTGATTGTCAATTAGTTAAGTTATCAACAGTGTACAACCAGGAAGTTTCTCATGGTATTCACGAGGTTGAGGTTATCAACGATGTTGATTTTTTCATCAACAGTGATTTTGTGGTGATGCAGTTGCAATTGCGCAACGCGCTCACCATTTTTGATTGGGAATCAAAATTCGAACTGAAGTGTTGATTGTTATTAAAAAAAAACAAATTAAAGATCGCAGCTTCACTGATCGTGAGACCATTCGTTTGCACATTCGCAATTAAAATTTCTAGTTAATGTATGTGTTGACTGCTGTGAAAATTACAAATTAACAATTTTTTAACTGCACATTGCGTGAGAACTTGAACTACGCGATCCAAAAATGCGTGTTACTCGAAATTAAAAGTACAACCTAAACTTAACATACGGTAACAAATTCGTTTTGCTGTTTTAGCAACGGAAATTACTAATACTAGGGCACAAGCATATATCAGATTATTATAATGCGAAGCAAATAACGCAAGGTAGAACTTAATACTTAATTAACACGTTAAATAGTCATACAGTCGTAAACTGTAGCAAAGTCGTAATGTCTGTCAAAAATCTGTCACGTCTTTAAACGTTGAAGTCGCAAATTATAGTTGTTATTTTCCTTTTAGAGTTAGCACATGATTCATGTTGCTTTTGTGAGTCTTGTCTCCAATTTTTATTTCGACCCAGTGGCCTTTAATTTTTGTAATCACACCTGGTCCTTTCCACGTAAGGTCTAGTTTGTCCAATTTTGAATGGTTCTTTAAAATAACTCTGTCTCCTACATTAAAAATCTTGTCTTTACGTTTTAGATTGCGATACATTGTTCTATCAGCAGTGTTGTTTATGATCAAATTCCTAACGTTCTCAATAATTCGAATTGCCTCCTTTGCACGAAAATTCACTAAATCTATTTCGTTATCGTAGCTGTAGGAAATGTCGAAAGTTTCCGCCTTAAAATACGGACATGTGTCTTTACCAAATATAATGTAGCTGGGTGTATCTCCCAATGTGGTATTTAGAGAATTGTTTATTGCATTCTCTACTACTTCTAAACACTGATCCCACTCTGTGTGAGCAAGGGAATTAATGTACAACTTAAGCAAATTAGTGATCTTCTTGTTATTACGTTCGACAATTGCATTCGAATGAGGGCTAAAAGCTAGAACTTCCTTTTTCGCTATAGCGTGGATTTTGGCAAATTGTTTAACTGCCACTGATTTGAATTCTAACGCTTGGTCACTGAGCAACGTTTTTGGGTAACCAAACGTTGCGAAACAGCTTCCTAAACATGATATGACTGTTTCAGTACGACGGTTTGTGGTCGCATATAATTTACAGAAACGTAAAAATAAGTCGATTACAACTAGTATGTATTTATTTTCATTACCGGTAATTTTGAGGGGACCGACAAAGTCCATTGAAACTTCTACTACAGTTGTCGAATGCTACTGTCTTCGTTGCTACCAGTCATGTTCTTCTTACTACTTCAGCTGATTAGCAGATTCTGTCGTGGTCCGTCCTGTATGGCCACTAATGTGCCGTCGTTAGTGTTCCGTCGTGGTGATTACTTTCGGAGAGTCAAAGTCGGAGACGTTTTTAGAGGTGTTTTACTGAAGGAGGTTCGAGATCGAAAGCGACATGACTCAGATGTCAGAGGCTTATAAAGCCTCCGAGGCGCTTGGGGTTGGAGGTGCGCACAATCCAGGTTAAGTTCAGTTTAATCCGAGTCAAGTTCAATTTAATCCAAGTCAAGTTCAATTTGCTCCAAGTCAAGGTAAAATTAATCCTAGTCAAGTTAAAATTAATCCTAGTCAAGTTCAAATACATCCAAGTCAAGTTCAGTTTAATCCAAGTCAAGTTCAGTTTAATCCAAGTCAAGTTCAGTTTAATCCAAGTCAAGTTCAGTTTAATCCAAGTCAAGTTCAATTTAATCCGAGTCAAGTTCAATTTGCTCCAAGTCAAGTTAAAATTAATCCTAGTCAAGTTAAAATTAATCCTAGTCAAGTTAAAATTAATCCAAGTCAAGTTCAAATTAATCCGAGTCAAGTTCAATTCAATCCAAGTCAAGTTCAATTTAATCCTAGTCAAGTTCAAATTAATCCAAGTCAATTTCAAATTAATCCAAGTAAAGTTCAAATTAATCTAAGTCAAATTCAAATTAATCCAACTCGAAGATGCGTTAAAACTTGACTTAATCCCTTGGTCATTAGATTTTTTGGGTTAAATAAGTATTTATTGGATGTGATGAGCAAGAAAAACGTTTTTCCTTTCAGCAAGGAATTCAAAAAAAATATCTGCAATATAAAAACATGCTGTGGTAAAGTGTGGTAAGTATTCAGTATCAGGAGGCATAGTGTGATTCAGATCTTTGAGTGGAGTAACAGATAGAAGTTAATTATAAAACTTCGTATTATACTACACATTAAAGTTGTTTAACAATTCTACATTGATGACAGTGTGCATTCATTGCAATATTTATGTCCAAAGGTAATTTTATGTTACACATACACATAGTATCGAGGATTTATTTACACTCATTTAAAGATTTATATACGTGAAATTCCACTTTATCACATAAATAAAATCATATATGCACGCAACTACAAAAGATTACCCTTGGACGGTATGTAGATTTAACCTTTAAAAGAAATATGGCATCGAAGTCTGTTTTTGCTTGTTCAAGCGATTTTGGTAAAAACAAGTTGCAATTTTTTTCATCGACAGATGATATATTTGCCTTGGCCTATTCATTTGAAAGGATGGCACAATTTTTATTGTTAATTGTATCTGTGAAGTGATGTACTCATATAAATTGTAATCAAATGGTATCGTACGTACGTACTCAGTGAATCGCAGTTGCATATTTATTTTAAAGGTTAATATACATATCGTCAAATGGTAATCTTTTGTAGATGCATGCATTTATGACTTTACATATGTGATAAAGTGTAATTTCACGCATATAAATCTTTACATGAGTGAAAATTAAATCCTCGATACTACTATGTGTATGTGTAACATAAAATTACATTTGAACATTAATATTTGAATGGATGCATACTGCCATTAATTTAGAATTGGAAGACAACTTTAATGTGTAGTATAATCCGAAGTTTTAATAATTGACCTCTATCTGTTACTCCGCTCAAAGATCTGAATCACACTCTGCCTCCTGATACTGGATACTTACCACATTTTACGACATCTTGTTTTTATATTGCAGAAATTTTATGTATTCCTTGCGGAAAGGAAAAACGTTTTTCTTGCTCATCACATCCAATAGATACATATTTAACACAAAAACGATCAAATAAACGAATGATTATGGGAATTAGCGCTCCCAGGGGGACTATGTGAGGGCCCGAGCTAAGGGTTAGGTAGGCTTCCTTTTTGTTGGAACAGAATAGGTTTTTGTTCTGTTACGGACCATCTTTTTTCGGTTCACTGCTGTCCTGTTTTTTCAACACCTACTACTTTCTTCTTGAACTTTGATCTTGTTTCATAAACTTCTTTCTCATCTTACTGTTTCTATGCCCTTTCTGCATAGATTCCACGTTCCCTAAACTCCATACTAAATGGTGCCTTCCTCCTTCCTCTCTTTGGATCGCCTTTGTAGCGGATAGGGAGGCTTAAAATAACTAATAATCTAATCTAATTAACGAATGATTGTGTCAATTTTTAACTCAACTTAGGGTTGGATTAATTTGAACTTGACTTGGATTAATTTGAACTTGACTTGGATTAATTTGAACTTGACTTGGATTAATTTGAACTTGACTTGGATTAATTTGAACTTGACTTGGATTAATTTGAACTTGACTTGGACTAATTTGCAGTGAAAAAGGTGTAGTTTAACCAAGTGCACAAGTACTAGCATATTTTAATCGCATGCACCATTGGGATGGGTATATTTGTTTGTCATCCAGATCTGGCAGATTTATTCAAGAAAAATATCGAATCCCGCCATTTTTTCCGGGCGTTGTATTCTCGTTTTCACATGTTATGCGCTCTGTTAACGGCTCAGTTGAAATATACACTTATTTTACAGCCAGTAAACTGATTGGTGCTACTGTAGGAAAAAGAAGAAAACAATAAGCAATGAAAAATCAATAGTGACTTTGGTAAGAAGTACATTTTGTGCATTTCTCCATTTACAAAGAACTACATATATTTTTAAAGTTGTTTTCTTGCATTTACAGTTCTAGAAATTGCTGCAAAGTGAAAGTTCTCAATTCGTCTGAACTTTCGGTGTCTTCCATGAATTTCAGGATATGGTTTACCTCTTCTGTTATGGTGGATTATCTCGCCGATTATCCTAAAAAAAAATGTTCCAGCGATATCACTGTGAAGTGAACTGCAGCTGCTCGGAAAACAGTATTTAAATTAATATAAGCAGCAATGGTTATTGACAGGCCTGTTTAAAAAAGATGTTAGAAATGTAGAGCAATTTTGTTCATTATAGTGATAAAAAGATTGTTTTAGAGCCCAGAAGCCAATAGAAATATGTGGTTCCCCTATTGAATTGCCTTTCAAAACACTGTGTTTGGCAGATCCCGTTCACTATGCTTATACTGACAATACTGAAGATCTCCAAAACAGTGTCTGGAATTATAAAATGCTCGAGATGAATTCCGATAACATATTCTCAAAGGCGGTTGATACCACCGAACGTTATAGCCTCAATATATCTGACCTCTGCATAAAATAAATGGCAAATACTAGGATATTTGAGACCGTGATTCTGGTGAGGGAAGCCGTAAGGGCTCCTTGATATTGCCCCATAAGAGGTGAGCGGTCGTAGCCCTGATACATGACGCGCCATTATACTGCAGGCGGTGCCGGGCAAGCCGGCCCCATGCGTTCCTTCGGACCTGCCTGGTGCTTCTGATCAGAACCTCGCTTCTCAGCTATTGCATTGCAGGCAACAGCTGCGTGTTGACATACTCTATGACATTAGTGAACGTGTTCCTGCATGTCTCACGCTTTCTTTAATTACTTTAGAAAACTGACGATTTGGTGGACATGTTCCTGCATGTCTCACGCTTTCTTTTATAACTTTAGAAAACTGACGATTTGGTGGACATGTTTCTGCATGTCTCACGCTTTCACTAATTACTTTAGAAAACTGACATGTCAAGTGGGATCAGATGGTTATTGCTGACAGTAGTCACCGGGTCAACTGCCATTTGGTAAATAGGAAATTCATGGTTTGATCATGAGAACACGAGTAAGTCTAATTAAAACGTTATTTATTTTTGTAAGAATAAAAAAGAAGCTTTGTGCGATTCATGGATGGGCATAAAATACTAGCGATTCATTTTGCTATCGTGTATTTAATTATTTAAATATTTTCACATTCCCAGCCGCCTCACAAGTACGAAAGTCGAACGGGAATTTGTTGTTTCAATTCTGGAGTACCTTCAGCCTTTATTAATTAGGAAATTTAGGTGTAGTGCATAGAGAGCATTTTCATTGCAGTGATGTTGTCACTCCCTGCAAAGTAACTACTAAGACTAAACGTAATGTAACGATTGAAAATTTTGATTCCTGAAGTATATCTTATTTATTTGAAAACAAAATTGTTTCAGCACTCAAATTTACTCACTGTGAAACTACATGCGTAACATATGGCCTAAAGCACAGGTACGTGATTCAACTTCTTGGTTTCCAAGAAATATTCAATTTTACTTTAATTTAAAAGTTTTCGCACACGTAGAATGTAGGCCTGATGAGACAGAGAACGCTTTCATATAATTCCCAACTTAATTGAATGATTCGCTCTATTTATCGAACATTGTTTTGAGAGAACTTGCTCATTTCCGTGCAAAATCTCGTATCCGTACCCGAATAACTAAAATAAAAGGAAAACGTCTTCATACGAGTACATTCACATCGATGAACTGATGAGATTAAGGTTTGTGGATGATGCAGTCATTTATAAAGGTATATGGGTGCAAAATACTGAATATGACTTCCATGTGTGGTAAGATCTGTTGAAGGTATATACTTCACCCAGAGTGAACGTCTTCGCGAGCGTAATTTATCTTGCCAATTTAGTGTTCTTAACTCAATAAGTTCGACCCTCCATAAAACATCCGTTAGGTAAGGTTTTATTGACAAATTGTGTCGTTGAAGAATACGTTTGATATTGTTCTACTTCAATATCGTGTCCTTGAAAGGGTTACGTTATAAGAGCTTCGAGCGATGAGTGTATATAATTTATTAAGAGTCCACTTTAACGGGCCATCTTCTTTGCGCTCTGGAAAAGTGTTCATAAGGATATAATTTTTTCCTCCTAAGGTGTTCACGGTGATCAAATTATGCAAACGAAGTAACGAGAGGCTCAATTCGGTCAAAATTTTCTTCCACTTTGAGAAAGGCGGAAAGAAGAGCTACTCCTGTTCCCTGATAATTTCTCACAGGTAAAAATGTTATTCTTTACGGGACTACTGAAGCTAAATGGGAGATTCTGTTGAAATAAATTGATGTTGAAAATCATCACACTAGCGCATCCTTAACGTAAAATCTCACACGTTTATTGAATGTGACGTTGCTTTGACAAGGTATTCATGGCTAGATAATATTATGTACTTCCATGTCACGAGCGCATGTCCATTAAACAAATCCGAGAATAAAGCTGTGCTCTCATAATTCGGTCATGACTGATTTTTTTTGGCAAGCCTAAGTAAGTAACTTAGATGAGGGTTATTAGATCCCATTTTACCAGTACAAATATGTAATCTAGACGAGCATTATTATGTAACATTTACTAGCACCATTTAGAATTTTCTGCCTCTCACTTGAAGCAGCAATGTTTTAAATTGCCTACTGAGTTATTTGACATCTCATATTCCCCGACCTCATGAGAGAGGGACATCGCTTAAGACGCTCATAGCACGACTTCAAAGCCAGCCGAGCTCAAAAGAGTTCACTTCAGCGAACGCGACCAGGACGCCATGGCTGTGTTTGCATTCGCCATAGCCGTGTGTGTATAGGACCTGACTCCGTGCGGGGAGACCCGGGTTCGAGTCTCGGCGCTGGTGGCGATTTTCTCTGTTGGGTCTAGGAGAAAAATTCTAAGCACAAGGCCCCACTCTCCCCAGGTGTCTGAAATGGGTACCGGTCTTGACCGGGGGAAAGCGTCATGGCGTCCTGGTGTTAGTTATAAGGCATTTGAAAAACCAATGTAAAAGGTGATATGTATCATGCTTCAATTGGAAATGAAGCATCCGTAGATGCCGATGTTTGTTTGTTTGCGCCTTAGGTTCCAGCTCCGCTCGAAACGAACGGGAAGCGAGCTCAAATTTATTTCTCCTTTGACTTCCATAAAAACGCTAACATGAAGCGTATAAATCTGCGAGCCTTTTTCTTGTCAGGGGCCCGGCGCCGCATCTCTGTCTGGGGCTCTGAAAGTGAGCGCTGCACAGTGTCCTTCATCAAACCTTAATACTTCGTGGCTTAATCTTTCATTGATTACTCTTGAATGTTTTCATCTTTCTCAGCTTATACTTCATAGTTAAATATTTCTCCACTTTATGTTTCATCACTTATATTTCATAGCTTAATATTTCTCCACTTAATATTTCATCACTTATATTTCATAGCTTACTCTTTCATAGCTTAACCCGTGGTTGTTTAATTCGATATAGCTTAATCCTTCATAGCTTAATCTTTCATGCCTTAATCCTTCATAGCTCAATCTTTCATAGCTTAATCTTTCGTTGCTTATTCCATTATAACTTGAACCTTCATAGCTTGATCCTTCATTGCTTAGTCCTTCGATCATAACTTGATCCTTCATAGCTTGATCCTTCATAGCTTGATCCTTCATGGCTTGATCCTTCTTGGCTTGATCCTTCATGGCTTGATCCCTCATGGTTTGACCCTTCATGGCTTGATCCTTCATGGTTTGATCCTTCATAGCTGGATCCTTCATGGCTTGATCCTTCATGGCTTGATCCTTCATGGCTTGATCCTTCATGGCTTGATCCTTCATGGCTTGATCCTTCATGGTTTGATCCTTCATGGTTTGATCCTTCATGGTTTGATCCTCCATGGTTTGATCCTTCTTGGCTTGATCCTTCATGGTTTGATCCTTCATGGCTTGATCCTTCTTGGATTGATCCTTCATGGCTTGATCCCTCATGGTTTGACCCTTCATGGCATGATCCTTCATGGGTTGATCCTTCATAGTTAAATCATTCATAGTTAAATCCTTGAAAGTTCTATCACGAGACGTTCTCGGCTCACGCTTTGAACGACCATTTGGAGGAGTTCATAGCCCCAGATAGTCAGAGAGGAAGCGGAAAACAAAGAGATGAAAGGTACACAGCAAGAGAAAATAAAAGACAGAAGAAAATAGAAACAGTAAGTGTTCTACATCTTTCAACCTTCATGCACCAGAATCAACACTGGTTAATGACAACTACAAGTAGAGCATTTTTCTGATTTTTAATTTAATTTTAAAAATGAACACATAGGTCATTGACAGCAAAATTCAATACGAAACTGGATACAATGTTACGTTAGAGGCCCAACCATCCACATCAATAGAAAAAAAAAACAAACGTACCGCATATGTAACTCACACAAAAGAAATCCCACAGAGACAGTGAGTCTCAAACAATACATGAAGGTCGCTCATTCGCTACTCATTCTAACTTCAACTGACTCACAAAAATGACATGGTAAATAATGGAGTAAGCACGACACAACCATGTAGCAAGAATACATGACATGGCGTCGTAACAGAACAATACACATGATGAATGCTAGCAATCCGCACACTCGCCTAATAAATCACCCAATTCCTAATTAGCACGTTAAGGATGGTAGTGTGAGTTCACTTCAGTCTTTTTCGCTGGCTTCCAAATGCTCCCATTCACGTATTGTAGGTAGTCGAAGTGAAGTGCCACTCTTCTGACTGCTTCTTCGCTGCGGCATTTGCTGGGCTAGTGCTGAGTTCACTCTTTGAGTGATGCCGGTATGCATTCCGCTGCTGCTTTCACCGGTGCGTTGACGAGCGTTGCCAGCACGTATTGATACGTGGGTTACATCGGCGCGCTGTAGGTGCTTGGGTACTTGAAGGTTCATGTAGATTGTTCGAGTATCGCTGCAGACTCCGCGATTGCATGGTTAATATCGGCATGCTGAAGGTACTTGGAGATTCATGTAGATCAAACTCACGAGTGTCAAGTCAACTCGTTTCAACGCCTCGCCACCTAGTTTCTTGCTTCTTGCGGTTACCGGTTCGTCGCAGTTACGTTTGGTGAAATGGTTCTGGTGTCTGGTGCAGTCGGTGGGCCGGTTCTGGTATCATGACGTGCAGAATGCTGGTGACACAATGCTCTTGATGCATTCAATTCTTCGCTCTGTACACACTCTCACTCTGAAACTAGGGTTAACCCCGTTCTATCGTTGAGCTCAGCTTATATCCTTTTCTGTTGCTTTCTACTGAAAGCTTCAGAGTTTTCTCTCTTGAGCTTGTGCGTCATTCTCTGATTCGTCTAACCCTTGTACGCCGTTGCCTCGACTTGTTCGCGGCAACTTTCCGGTTGCTTATTGGCTCTCGTTAGGCGGGCCTCTACCCTTGTCTACGTCGACCACGGTATACACAAAGCCTTTTAGTCTACCATGACGTTGACGCCGTGTGGCCCGCACAGAATCCTGACCGTTCCTCAGGCTCGCTTTCTCACGCCGGTTTCCCCCTTTGTTGGAGCCCATACAGCTACGCGGGACAGTTACAAATTCCTTGAACGGCCCCGGCTAATGTGGGAGGGAAATTCGATCTTAAGTCAACAAAATTAAAGAAAATATGCGATACGCTTGTGTATTGTAACAGTTCAATCCTTTAAACCCTTATCCTTCTAATACTCCTTTTAATCTTAACCCTTCCACTCATAATCCATCTAATCTCAATCCTTCAAATCTTATTCCTTCTATCTTGCTCCTTCAGACTTTAACCCATTAAACCTTATTTCTTCGTCCTCGGTTCAATTAATGCCTCTTGCAACTATTTTTCCGCATTGTGAATCATTTTTCTGTGGTATTTCCTTGATCAGCGCCGTATTTTTGTTCACAAACATCTCGTCTGCTTAATTATAACAAAAAATGTTCTACTGCAGTTGGGAAAGATGCTGGGAAATACTGTTCAGCAAGTAAAATTTTTCAACGGGCAGTAATGTAGATGTCTCATTTATTGTTGACCAAGCGTCGCACCAGAAAAATCTGCACTGCTGCGAACGCCGAAGAGTGGGGCTCTAGAGGCGGCGGGCGAGCAGAAGGAAAACTTCGCAAAACGTCTGTACAAATTGGATAGAGTTGTCATGGAGTTAAAGGATAGCTTCGACACAGTCCAATAAAAAACTCTTGAAATATCGTCATCGCTTGCTCGACTAGATGAGCGTAAAGTCAAAAGGATGTTTTATTAACTAGAAAACGCTATGACAATGATAGTGCACAACTAGTTTGCAGTAAGTGTTAAACTCTTTTTTAATCATGGCAAAATTTTTGCTGTTTTTTATTTTGTGTATTGAAGATTTGAAGTTCATCACTTGCAAAACATTCTGTGATAAACTTTGAGCGGATATTCCAGTGGTGGACTCATGATAACAACCCAGGACTAGTTACACCACAGTTACCTAGCGCTAGATGCAGGCAGCACTGAAGTCCAGCACTGAACACACTACAAGAAAACAAAGCACTGGACACATGACAATATCCCAGCACTGGACACGGAACAAGAGATGGCGCAGTCCCCCAGAGCTCATATTTGTTCTGTAGGGATTTCTATGACCGTAGATCTCCCCCTGCCACTCGTTATTTATTGACTTCTCAACGCTGGCTGGGTCCCGAGAAGGTTCGTTATTTCACGACTCGCCACTTGACCGTGAAATATTTTGCTTTTCTTGCTCCGAGGTAAGAAATTGCGCCCCTTAGGCTCTGTGTTTGAGCTTTCCGATCGCAGGCGCTTGAGTGGTTTTAAATAAATGAATGGATTGTCTTTTACGGTATTAAATTTTTGTAAGACATGGGATTGGAAAATTGAAGGTAAATAAGTTGCTCAAAGAAGTCGATGATTGCGTAGTTTCGGACAAAGCACGTTCACAATCAACGCTGAAATGAAGGCGAAAATTCATTTCGTCAATTGGCCTTTCCATTCTTCGGATGCTCAAAAAACTGTTGCGAATAAGTTTCGCAGAGCAGCAAATTTTTTAGATCAATTTTCAAGAGGAGACATTTGGGGTGTCTTGTGAATAAGCGCTCCCAGAGGGAAAATGGGAGATCCTGTCTGAGCGGAGAGTTAGATAGGCCTTCCTTTTCTTGAAATAAAATGTTTTTTGTTTTGATAAGGACCATGTTTTTTCAGTTCACAGCTTTCCTCTTTTCCAGCGTCGCTTACTTCCTTCTTGAACTTCTTGGAGGCGTGGGAACGTACACACCTTGTGCACAGATTCCACGTTCCCCTGATTCCGTACTATATGGGGGCTATTATTCTTCCTCATTTCGAAACACTTTTGTCGGAGTTAGTTAGGCTTACACTAATACATAATTTAATAAATACAGTTTAATTTGAACGACAACGTTGAGTCGAAATTTTTTTATACCTCATTTACAGTTTTCCTGGAAGCTTGAAGTGAATTGTTGGACTGGATTAATGATTGAATGGCCCGCATAAATAATTTGCTCCACACGTACTCACCCGAGGTCTCGGGACAATATTTGAATAATTTTCTGTTCATGGTCGGTTGTTCAATGAGTCGAGGGAAAATAAACCGGCTGGATCTTTCTTTGAATGAATTTCTTCTTCTTGCTTTTTTTCCCTCAATGAAGACGAACGAAATGATTAAAACGCATTTCAAGTTTGGGAGGTAATGTCCACCCTCAGTTTTCAAAATGGTAAAATATTTTCGAATATTATGGTTGGGACTTTTGCGTGATTGGAGAGCGATCATCGTTTCATTTTTAGTTAACGGTTGAGGAGAATTCTGTGTAGGCTAAATTTTCAACTTAGCCGCTAAAATTGTTCAACGGTCATTTTTGAAGGAATAACGAAATCCTACCCTCTCCAACAACGCTTGCATTTTTCTCGAATTATGGTTAAACTACCAAGTCCAATGCATCTTTAGTACGTTGAAATATTCTTCATGGGAAAATAAAAAATACGCTGTTCATAAACACTTCAATTGATTTTAGATGAGAGAGTATAAGTCGAAAAAACAGGTTAACTACCTAGCTGCGAGAGTGATGCAGATATTGCAGATGGCTCACGAACTCGAATGCTATTGCTCTGTTTTCGATGGTGGATTGGGTCTGCCTTTGAAGCAATTCTGTTCGAGGGAAAAAGTGCTTTATGAGAGATTCCGATTCATGAGGAAGGCTCTTTAATTATTCTGCTCTTGACTTGATACGTTTTTCAAGGGAAAAATTCGAGTATCACTACGTAGTCGTGAAATGGTCAAAGGAACTTGAGAATTGCACGGCAGTATTGAGCATCTAATTATGAGCTCGAGACGACCTTTCACAAAATGAGCTCGTATTACAGGTAAATTAACAATGGGATGAACGCAGTAGCTTAAGATCAGCTTATTTCCCCACTGAAGACTACGTAACTATTCAGCAGAGCGTTGTCAGTAAGTCACGGTGTGATGTCAGTGGAAAGTGATGAGATAGATTCTTTCGTGTCGTGTCGCCTCGATGCAGCTAGAAAAACTATTTGCGACCGAGATTATGATCAAACGGCGGTGAATAGATGCATAACCCTGTAGGGGAAAAAAAGTATTTTTTTTCAGTGTTTCATCTTTAATTGATCCTTGATAGCTATGAAAAGAACTAAATGCTTGTCTACCTCATAACGAACTTACTAGAGATATCTCATCATAGATTTCCCACAAGTTCTGGACTTGCACAAGATATCTTGTGCTAGAGCAACGTAACTAATTTAACCTAACAGGATTATTTGAGCTAGGTACTTTAATATAAAATGAAAATTTTTAGTCAATTGACGCAATGAACAATAACAGTGTAAGTTGAAATAGATCTATCCTGTCCTTTAGTTGGAAAAATGATTTCAGTGAAGAGGTTCAGGTGCGCTTTAGCGAAAAAAAGGGAAATTGTCTCTTGGGTTAGCATAGCTTAGCTCCCCTCGTACAGTCAAATGGTGGCATGCCTGTGCTCCTTGCTGCATTCCCGTGCTCCTTGCTGCATGCCTGTGATCCTTGCTGCATGTCCGTGCTCCTTGCTGCATGTCCGTGCTCCTTGCTGCATGCCTGTACTCCTTGCTGCATGACTGTGCTCCTTGCTCCATGCCTGTGCTCCTTGCTGCATGCCTGTGCTCTTTGCTGCATGCCTGTGCTCCTTGCTTCATGCCTGTGCTCCTTTCTGCATGACTGTGCTCCTTGCTGCATGACTGTGCTCCTTGCTGCATGCCTGTGCTCCTTGCTGCATGCCTGTGCTCCTTGCTGCATGCCTGTGCTCCTTGCTGCATGCCCGTGGTCCTTGCTGCATGCCCGTGCTCCTTGCTGCATGCCCGTGCTCCTTGCTGCATGCCCGTGCTCCTTGCTGCATGCCCGTGCTCCTTGCTGCATGCCCGTGGTCCTTGCTGCATGCCTGTGCTCCTTGCTGCATGCCTGTGCTCCTTGCTGCATGCCTGTGCTCCTTACTGCTAGGCTTGTGGTACACGTATTACTTTATGGTATCAAGGGTGAGGAGGTTGCACTAATTATCCATTCACAAATATCAGGTTTATACAAAAGAAACGTTCGATAGAAAGATCTTGGGTAAAAATGAAATTGTCAATGACTTTGGAAATATTTATTCATTAGAATATTTTCCATTGCTTTCAATGACCTCATTCCACCTTTCAGCAAGTTTATGAATGCCTCCCTAGTAAAATTCTGTAGGTTTAGAATAAAAATACAGATTCAGCCGTTTTTCATTCTTTTCTCTTATTGTCAAGTCCACTAAAAGGGTTCTGTAGTTCTCGTAACAAATAGAAATCAGAAACAGGTTGTACGGGCCCCGTTTAACTGTGTTGCCATTTTCCTAGTAGTATCAGTCGGATTCTGGAACATATGAACATTCCACTGATCGGAATAAAGTGTCCGAGGGTGACCTTTCTTTGGCTCATCTTTTACAATGAAATCACCACTTGGAAAATGAGAACCATCTTCTGCAATTTCTTTCATTCACCACATCGTTTCCACAAGTGTTATGAATTGATTTTGCTGTCTTATTTACATCAATACCTTTAAAAAATTCATCGAGTAGAACATTTATCATGTGATCTTTAGATGGGATGAACATGGATGCCAATGTAAATGAAAAATATGAACGTAAACGAGATAATCTGAAAGAAAATCGTTTAGTTTAGTTACAGGAATACATTAAACTTATAACAGAATGTAAGTAATTGACAAATCTAATTTTGAACATCCGTTCTAACAAACGGACATTACTTTTATATCAACCTGATATTTTCAAAAATGTACTAAGCAGTCACTACTTAGTCTTGGCGTGATTCGTACTGTATCTTTCTCCAATCCGTAAATCAGTCCTGTTTTGCCAGTCATGCTACCCAATCAGAAATGTCTTCACCGTTCGGTGAAGATTATTGCAGTTTATTGCAGACATTCTTTGCAGATCATGGAAGATTTTCGCAAGAGTATCTGCATTCAGTGCGGATTTGGTGCAGAATTAGTGCAGTCTATGTCCGCTTTTGAAGTGCAGATCGGCATCGAATTTCTGCAAAGATCTTCACTGACCAAGAGCGAAAAATTTCATTAATCTGCACTAATCTTCACCCTACAATAACATTGTCTTCGTTCCCTACAATAACATTGGCTTAGTACTCAATTCCTGTCATAAGGTTGATTTTGGTAAAACAAAATTGTTCCGATAATGATATTTTCACTAACCCAACATCAGCTTAGCTAATTATTCAGTCACTATGGACTTGATATCGAAGTTAAAAGACCAGGTGATGCTGCTTCAGCCATTAGGTTTCGTTTTGCGACGGCCTTACTTATACTTCCCACCCCACTAAGTATTGCTGACATGCAGAGGGGAAGATGGATATTATGCTTGATAACATTTACATTGGGATATATCATAATTACTGAACATAAATAGACTAAAATTGAGGTTTGAGGGGTAACTAAGGTATGCCACTACAAGGTGTTCCTTAGAAAAATACAAGGTGAACGGGCAACCTGTACATGCAATTTGATCCCGTCAAGTATGCGTAATTGTTCAATATATAGACATTTATTGCTGTAGTAACATATGACAAACGATTTTAGCATTTTTAGCAAACGATTTTAGCAAACGATTTTAGCATTTTAGCAAAGAAATGCAAAAAAGGGAAATTTGAAAAATTAGACAAATTTAGGGCTAGAGATCCCCTTAATTGACTTGAAAGTTACAAGTTCGATTTGAAATCAAATTTCAGTTTCATAATGAACACTTTTTTAAAAACAAATACCTCGCATTGGAATTATTGATGTGCAGTGCCGATTTTTCTGTTAAGATCGCTGCAGATATTTCTCTCCAGAATTTTCTGCATTGATCTGCAGTGAGCGGTGAAGAAAAATTTCTTCCCGAACTGGGCCCCGCACTGATCCTAAATAAGATGCACTGTCCCCAGATAATCGATGCTGATCCGCACTAGCATTCCTGACTGGGTATAATTATTTCTCATGTAAAGGCGACTAATCTCGTCTTGTTCACAAGGTCGTTCCTTTCTTTTGTTAGGAATAAAAAGGAAGAGTTGTGTGACAAATGGCTGGGGATGCTGCAACAACGATTCATTTTGCAGCAATGCTTCAACCATTCCAACTAATTTAGAAGTCGGCACGATGGTGCGCAAAAAAATTCTCTTTTACGGGTTGACTCGATTGCAACGGAGTTTTCAAAGCACCAAACTGAAGTTCAGCTCGTACCAGCATTCCTATTCATAAAGGGGCAAGTTTTTGGCGTACTAACTGGCTGGCTTCCTGTGTTCGAGTTGAATTTACTCGCGTAAGAGCGCGCTGCTTCTCGCAGGAAATAGGCGAATTAGGTTGTTGCGCTACGGTGTCGGTTCTGCTCCTCGTATTCTGTACATTTCAATCTCAACTTTGTTGAATGCTTCACTAACTCAAAGAATGGGGGCAGAAGGCATTAGTACTTTTTCTTAACAATGAATAAAAGTATAAGAAAAGTTGGAAGAAGAAAACAAAAGTTTCAGTACAGTAAAATAGCTTGCCTAAGGATCTATTCGGAGAAACTGCTCAAAAAACTCTTCAGATACACTTGAAGCTAGTCAAAAAGAGTGTAAAACATCCTTAATTCTTTCAAAAGATCTCGCTTCTCAAATTGGAGAATTTGAATCATTTGTATCGCCACTAAGGAGTCAGTTTGGGACAATTTTGGACATTAAAACACCCAAGTTTTCATCGATCTGTTTCACTTTCTACGCTGTTTGTGTCAGCTTGTGAAAGTTGAAGGGAAATTTGCAAGAATAATTGATGAGTGTTTCATCCGATCCAAGGAATAGCGCTGATAATTGTAAAACTCTCACTGACATTCCACGGCGTCTGATATCAAGCGATCTATTGGTTAACATACAGACAATTTACATAAATGCTTCAATTAACTCAGAGTGATACCAACCGATTTATTAAGAATTTGGTGTGCAGTAGTTCTTTCATAAGCGGTCATTTTATCATATGGTCAATTAAACAATCTGAAAAACAAGACTGGCTGCATTTTACACCCTTCTATACCATGCTAAATACACTACGAGTATGTGCAGTAACGTGTTCAAAACTGACAAAGAAAATTTGTTCGAACATGTCTTCTGAATTTCTGTTGATATGAATTGTACCTGAATTTTGAGGAACGCCAAAAACCTTCATATGACATTTGCGTATTTACAATTTACAAGAAGCTAAGAATGATAACGTCCAGCCTTTGATTTCACTGCCCTCTTTGAATTCTCGTAGACAGACCGCCGACTTCAGAGAGCTCATTATTTCTTATCTCCATTGAACGCTGAGGAGCACCTTAAATTCCTCAGGATGATTCGCTGTATTAGTCCTCAAGAGCTGAGGCCATCAGCAAGGATACGCGTGTCGCTCTCGTTGCTGAAAATTTAGCGCATAGACATTTTACAGGAGTCTCGTCTGCTTGTATGACGTGGTGAACCTTTAAATCAACGTTTAGAATTGGCATCGTTTTTCTCATCAGAGAGATGCAACTATTGTTTCAATGAGACTTAACGGGGAAGAACGTGATGTTCCGAGCTGAAGGTTAAGAAGGCCTTCCTCTCTTCGAAACAGTGGTTTTTTGTTTCTTAACGGACTATTAATTTTCCTGATTACTTCCGTTAATGTATCAGCATCTGTAACTTTTTCTTCAACTTCCATCTTGCGTCCCAAATTTCTATTAATCTTGCACTTCATGTGCACGGGCTGTGTTCTCTTCATACCATACTAAATGGTGCCTTCTTTTCTTTGGTACAACTTAGTTGTGGCTAGGGAAGCCTAAACTGACTTGTACTGTAATCTAACCCAATCATAAGGAGAATTCAAATTCAAGATAAAAAATTTATGGGTAACATTTGGATCATCTGGTTGAATTAATACACTCAAATTTTCATGGGAGTTACTGTTATAGAACTAATTGTTCGCTTTCTTATTTTATCTTTTTTTTTAATTCTCAATGAAGTTACTGCAGAAACTTAATCTCCAGACTGAACATTTTCAGCTCTTAGCATGTGTTAATAATTATAATGCATTGTCTCGCTCACATGACGCATTCCAACATTCCGCTGTCTGCACTCTCTACTTATTATTCTTGAGGCTTCTTGAAATTCTGATCGAGATTTATGGGCAGGAAGCGAAATGACAGCTCCTCGCTCTCCGGACCTGCTGTATTTTGTGCGCAAATCTCCTCTCACCATTTTTTCTTTTCGAAGGAAAGCGGTTCAGGCTCTTGAGTCTCTTGGAATTTTCATGAGCGTCAATAATTTTATCTTTGGAAACAACCGTTCGCGCGATTCTGGTCGCTAAAATAGCGTTGGATTTCCACGATAGTGAGCAAAATAATCCGAAACTTTCGGAGAAAATAGCAAAATCTCATTTGAGTTTTTAGAAAAAAATTAAAATGCGCATCTTAACTATTTCTGAACATAGCGACCAATTTTATGAATTATAATTAAAATTTCATAGACCATTTTTCTGTTTGGAGGAAATTAGCGCACCTAAAATTACCAAAAAGATGCAAATAATGTTTCAAAACTTCATCGTTCTGAGCTAGAAATGACGTTTTGACTTTTGTTGTTGTTTTACTGAGCAAGAATATTAATGGCAACCATAATTCAGCAGACGTTTCTTCCGTTCTTCTTTTTAAAGAAGTTTCCTAGTTCTGCATTTCATCGATTCTTATTTTCGATTTCCTATTTAATGTTTTTCAAAAATTTTCTATTGAATTACAATCTAGACTTCGAGTGAGCCAATCTAATAAAGGAATTGCTTATTCCAATGAAGGAATTGTACAAGGAAAAATTATTACTGACTGCATAGTTTGACAAGAATAATTTTCATATTTACATAAACTCACACGCTTTTCAATATTGTAAACGTTGCAAAGTTGGTCGAAGCTATCCTTCAACAATTCTTCATGAGTAGGACATCAATTTGAAATTCTCCATCTCAGTATGTATGTATCATGCCAGCAGCAGAAATCGTCTAATGAGTCTTGACACTCCCACTCCAAAACTCAGCACTTCGACTAATGGGTTCAGGGGATATCTCTCATTAGTGCTGTCTGATCCAAGCGCGTAGCAGGACTCGTCTGTAATATTCCCCTCACTCAATGCAGAGAAAAGTGCTGAATTCGGAGGCAGTAGTTCCACAGTCTTAGGGATTATTTCTGCTCCAGATGCAAGACGGCCAGGAGGGTCACGAAATATGGCTTCATTGGGCGAGTATTTCTGTGGCCTTACTGTGAACTCAATGAAACAGTTTTTTTCAAGAAGAGAGCAATCCACCATGCAATTGGCCTACTCCATTTTAGATCTTAATTCAGTTTAAAATGTTCGAAAGATATTGAGTAGGAAATCCATAGCGAAAAATAAGGAATTCTGGAACATTTTAAAAGAGGAATAGGAGAAAAATGCCCGTCTTAAATTGCAAGACATATTAGTTTCTTACAGCGATGGATATCTCGGTGGTGTTGGTAGCGTAGGAAGGCATATTAAGTTTCGAGAAAATTTCTACTTTTCTTTTCGCCTCAATGTTCGTAGTCCATTTTGTAAATTTTTATTTTTAGCGTTTTGAGAACTCATGTTCTAAACTCTTAAATGATATGTTTGATGTTTTGGATGATCCTCGAATTAGTTAATAAATTCATGGGGGATCAGAATACTCACGGCTTACAATTGGCTTCTTTTGTTTGTGTTTTGAGTCTATCCAAGAATTTTTGGAAGTAGAAATTGTGCACAACTTTGATATTTTTTCCAAATCATCCGAAATTTTTTAGCTAGCTGCAGCCATAGATATTTTGAGCTCTTGACTGCTTTAAAATGTTTATTCAAGTACAATTTAATCATGTCAAAAATCCGTGATTGGCATGTACTAGTTAGCTGTAGACTTTCAGCATACGGAAACGTGAACTTGAGTGCTAATTTGTCACAACGTAACATTTTCTCTATTCTGTCGGGCTCTAAGTATATGTAAACAGAGACTCCGATACGCTGAAGCCATTTCTGGACTTGTGTGTTTGCGGAGGTGACTGAAGTGGATGTGTAATTTATTGATTCAGTTTTTGGTTTTGTTTCCCTGATTCAGCCACACCAGTGGAAAAAATCTGACTGACGCTTGTGACCTTTACGCTGCAGATGAAAGTGCTCATTTTACAAAATGTAGTTATGTACACCAAATTTACTTGTAGACGTCTGCTAATCTTGGGACTAATTAAAGTTGACTTTAGTGGGTGAAAAACAAATCTGGAAAATCGTGAGTGTTAGAAGGACCTAAAAATCCCGAGTAATCAAGGAGTTTGGAAGCCATCAGTATTTTATTGTTGTGTTTTTTCGATAAAGTTCCTACGGTAGTTTCTAGGACGATTTCTTTTGTCTCGATGCAGAAGTTGGGAAGTTGAATCGTAAATTTCGAGCAAATTATGCCGTCACTTCATGAGAAATGGTTTGATTTTTTGATTCGTGGAATAATGTGTGATACATTATAAATGTCCCCTCAGGGGGATACAACTATGGTATCTATGAAAATTAGCGTTCCCAGGGGGACTATGTGTGGGCCCGAGCTAAAGGTTAGGTAGGCTTTCTTTTTGTTAAAATAGAATAGGTTTTTGTTTTGTTCCAGACCATCTTTTTCGGTTCACTGCTGTCTTGTTTTTCAGCATCTACTACTTTCTTCTTCAACTTTTTCTTGTTTCATGAACTTCTTTCTTAGCTTACTGTTTCTGAGAAACTTGTGCATAGATTCCGCGTTCCCTCAACTCCATACTAAATGGTGCCTTCATCCTTCCTCTCTTTGAACATCTTTGTTGTGGTAAAGGGAGGCTAAAACTTTCTTATGTAATAATTATAAAAACACTATAAATGTTCCCCAAGAAAATTTATGTTCTGCTCAAGCGAGTATATGTGCAGGGACAAAAGTATCACTGTATCTTTTCTACTTGAAATACAATATTCTACTGAAATATTGTACTTGAAATATTATCACTATTATTAAATTCTTTCCATAACTCAAAGTTCATTCTATTCGTGTCAATAATTTTACAATCGCTTCCCTTTTCCACTTTAAGGATAAACTGCCCCTTGCTATGTGCTCGTCTCTGGTTTGCCGGTGTAGTTGTTCACGTTGTGAATCACAGTACGTAGGTTCTACCTGTCGTACTCTTATGACCAGAATAGCCGAGCACGCTGGGCGCAGCTGTAGAACCGGCCGTTCTCTTGGTTCCCCTCCACTGTCCCTCCACTGTTCCCCCCCCCCCTCTAAATGACACCTAAAAGTACCTTTTCTCTTCTCATCGCGAACACGTAATCACTAGTTCGCGTTTGCATTTGTTTTTATTTTTATTTTTAGAGTTTTATATCTGCTACTATTTCTGCGTGTTTTAGTTTTCTTTTGCGTGTTGCAGTTTTGATTTACTCAAATTTGTTCTATCACAGAACTTTTGCTGATGATGAGCCGTTGAGTTTGAAGTGTTAAATTTTATTCCTTTTGATTTTGTTAATTTTGTTAAAGAAAAATGAACCTACGTACAGCGATTTTCGCCTTCCTTCTCATTCTAATCCTCTGATATTCAGAACCGAATTTGATGATCTAAAAAAGTTGTAGCAAGTATTCTATACCAGAGCGATAACATCATTTCTTGACCTAAATCTTCACAACGCTCCCCTACGCAAGTCTAAGAGTATTTTGTAACTGACTACGTAATTCATAAGGAACTGTTAAAAATGTGTAATTTGCAAAGAATTTTGTGAGAATTTTCTTGCATTGTCTCTAAGGGACAAGTTAAAGCGAATACGAAAAAAACGTTTCGTTATTGATGAAGCTAATTCTGAACTAGGTTTAAGGTAGGATGCTAATATTACAATTCCGGAAGTTATCCCTTTGAATTCTGAAGCGTTATAACGAAGAGACATGCTTTCAAATTGAACTTTTCAGGTAATTCCACGCTTAAGGTTTGCAAAATACGACTCGGAACACTCCTCAGCTAAATAAAGTACTAGATTTCGCGAACATTTTTGCCCTCTACAATAGCTTTAGATTCAAACATCTTCAACTACATATTTTGGGTTTCTTTAACAACCATGCTTTTTGGGTTTCTTTAACAACCATGCTTTTTGGGTATCTTCAATAACCTTAAGTTTTGGGTAGGCCTTCTTTTGTTGAAAAACCATCAAAATTGTTTCATGTTTTTTCAACCACTGCGTGTTTTAGGTTAATTAAACAACCATGAGCTTTGAGGTTTTTTAACAATCAAAAGTTGAAGGTGAATTTCGGACGAGTAAGAGCTGGAATTAAACAAGTGTAGAAAGGAAGTTGGGAGCGCAAGACCAGTCCCGTGCGTGCGAGGTGCAGAGTGAACTTGCGGCGCTAAATAACCAAGATGAAATTCTCGCTGCTCCGCAATTTCAACTGAGAAATAACTTTCCTCCAGGCTCTGCAGCCTGCACAAAGTTTCCGGTAGTTGAGCACTTTATGAACACATGTGAAAGTTGGAACAACTTCAAATGATACAAGGCTTGGAGGTCTCTCGGATTTACTCACTCACACACAGACCTTTGTTGCGAGCAACTATGACACATGTTGCTTCTCTTCAACCGAAGCACTTTTTCAGATTTTATGTGTTCGTAAGGCTTACCAGTCATTATTTCAGTTTTCATCTTTTATCTAGTTTCATGAAATCCTTCGTAGGCTTAACCATTTTTGTTAGTGTGCAAATGTCAATTTCCATATATATTAAATGACACATAGCGACCAAAACGAGTACTTTATTTCTAATGTGATTTTCACTGGAAGCCTGAGCGTGTTAGGACAGAAGCTAATTTGCACACGCATTGATGCTGCACACTGGTTGCCAAGCGGAAAAGTTTCCAATTTCAGAGCTTGCATTTTAATCGTCCAAAACACTTATACAGTTATTATGAACGTCAAATAGAGGCGTTCGCTGATTCTATTTTCCCCAAATTCATGTTTTTTGTTTGCTCCGAGAATGAATTTGATGAAATGAAGAAGAAACTACTTTAATGAAACGTAATGGGTGAGTTCCCTGCAACGATTTGTAATAAATAAATCATAAATAATTCGACATCGTAATTGGCGTATTGAGCTGCTGGTAGATCTGTTTTCATTGAGTTAAAACTCAACCAATCAATCGTTAGAACAGGCAAAGAGGGCAATGAATGATTTTCACAAATCTTCAGGGCTGATTTTGAGAAATTCCGCGATGTCTCGCATTCATCACAGGTATTATTTGCCTTCTTCAATTATTGCAGAGCGGTAAGACTAAGATGCGCGTTTTCTTAAGAGCTTCTGTCAACATTTACATCGCAAACGTTGAATGCTCGTTAATTGCACTGGTTTTCAGACGCTCACAAAGTGTTCTTGTAGAACGTCGTGAAACCTTTACATTGGAAGCCGCGGAAAGTTCATGAAAATGCATTCGACAAAACTCCTCTAGCATGTTAACACTTTCACATGTGCTGTTCCTCAGTTTCAGGTTCAGTTTGAACATACATGTCTCAGGAGTCTGTGTGTACTTGGCAGCATAACCACTGCGGGAAACTACGCATGTAAAATAATCTTGTTCGTTGTAGCTAGCGATGTGTTCGTTTTTATTCAGTGAATTTTCGCAAAATCAGGATTAGCACACGGAAAAGTAGTTATGAGAAAAATTTAGAGTACTACCGTAATTTTTGGCGAGGATGAAGGAACATGTTTACTCAGACGAGAGTAGTACAATTATGTACCAACCAATTTGAGTTCCTATGAGTAGTAGCTGGAAAAGTCGAAGTACAAGTGGGAAAGTCGTAACCTCATGTGATGACGCCACCCTAAAAGTATTTTTGAAAATAATAAGATGGAAACTTGAAACCAATGCTTTCACTGCTCGTTGTATAGCACTTCAATCTTGAGAGGTTGACGAAATTCAATATTCAATGTATTATAGGATATTTGGTACGGTAGTGCGGTGAAAGCATTCGCTGCACAGACCAAGTATGAATCGTGGGCTTTTGTTTCTTCCACAACCAAAAAGTTTCTCGCTCAAGTCACTAGATACAAGCGCGTCGCCAATAAGACGAGCAGACACCGATAAACGTGCTTTAAGGAAGTATGTTATCAGATATTTCTGAAGCTTCAGAGCTGTCGAATGTTCTTATACTTGTTCTTCAAAATGAAACGAAATGTTTTTGATAGCGTTGAAAATGCTGTTTTCACAGTATTTAATGATTGATGAGTAATTCATTTAAATGCGTAGAAAATTTTCAATTCACACTCATGGTGCGTAAGAAAAGTGAAAAAAATTAAAAGAGCTGACGGTCAGGAATTTTTTTTTAGAATGCCTTTTTAATTTTGTCGAAATGAATCTTCCAACTAATGAACAGAAGTTAACATCTATTTGCTGATTATCGGTCTTGTGAACTTCAAAAGCATTGCAGTTTGTGTGATGCAACTGCTCAGGTCCAGTATTTGAAGGAAACAAAAATTATTCCACTCACTAATGGTCAAGTCTCGTTCTCAGATCTCCTTTACAGCTCTATAAGAAAATAGCAAACGGACCTCTAGTAAATCACAGTCGAGGTTGTATTTGGAGTGGAGATGAAATAAGCGAATTCAAAAGCCCTGACTTATTGGCTAGCGAGGTGTATAAAGAAGCGCTTTCCTGGCAGTGATCATTTTAAAAACAAAACCTCAGTTTGTAATTTGCAAGGCTAGTTTTAATAACACACTAAAGCTCAGTTTAGATGAACTCAATCTAAATGCAATAAATTCCAGAGACGTAAGATAATTCTTCATTGAAATTGATACGACTTGGAAAATTTTTGTGCTTTGAACCTGTTTGGCCTGATTGCGTGGAGTCTTGGTGTTGACGTGGGATGATTTGTGCGTGCACTTTCATCATCCTAACGAAGAACATTTGAAGATCCCAAGAACAACGAAGTCCAACAAAACAGTTCAGTGCTCTTGGTACGCGAGTGTGATATTTACCCGTCGCGTTCGTGCCATTTTTGTCGTTACTGCTCGCAATATTTTCATGTATTGTTCAAACAACTTTCAGCTGCTGTGGCTTTAAATAGTGTGGGCCTCTGTTGTGTTACTATTTATCACTTTGGATAGTAAAATAATTGCAAGTATCACAAGGGCAAACAACGAGGAGTGAGGCAATGTTCTGTGTTATCTGCACTGCGAGGAATTTTTTGTGAAATTCTTCCAATCACAAACTTTAAAATGCATTGCTCTTCAATGTTCAGAGCTTTTAGCCGGAGAAAAAATTTAAGATGAATAACGATTTTACCAGCATCGAGTCTAAAGAAAACCAGCTTAGCCGTACATGACTTGTTGTCTCAGAGCTGGTGATGGTGATCTGAGTGAATTACTAGACTTGTTGCTGTCGGACAAACTCCTGTTGGGCTTGCGTGCCCCGCATGTCGTATTATTTGTTTTTCTTGGAGAGGCGTTTTCTCGCTTCTGCTGGCTCAGAATTGAGGTCCTAAACGCTTTTCTCTATTGTTCGTATCGCTGGAGTTTAAGAATGTGTATTTCATTGTCTACTTCAAAACCAAAGAGAATACGAGAGCCTACGATGACAATTGTAGCAGGATATCGCCCGTGAGCGCACTTATTGAACTGTCAAATGCTGTCGTATATCAAAAGATATTTCAGTCATCGTGAAATCTCTTCAAAATCCTGCCTATCAAGCAATAACAGTATCTAATACAACTTCAAATGTCATTCTAAGATGGCCAGTTCCCTAAAAGGTTGTTATTTTTATAAGATAAGTTTGTCAAAGGAGCAAAGTTGGACCATTCGTTGAGAACGAAGAATCTCAAAGTTAAAAACGATTTTTTTATCGGAAGGCCCAGAGGCAATTTTTAGGTGATGCCAATGCCTCGCAGACTTTTGATAAAAGAGGTCGCATGATTTATGCCCAGCTGTAAGCGAAATAAAAAAACACGCATGACCTCAACTTCAGTTGAAAGTGTTCCGCAAAAACTTCGCTTTTTGAAGCACCAACACGCATGCAACCAGCAAATATGTGCCGCCCCTTCTGAAACCATATTATGCATTGTGAACGTTGCTGACCTGCGTGTGCGTTGTTACGTAGATAATATAAATTTTAGAGCTCTTTTACAAAGAGTTTTTGTAAATTTTGTAGCTCACGTCTGAAAGCGACCGAGGGGAAATATACGAGCTTCTCTTGGGAGCAGTGCAAGTGTTTCATGGCAGTGATTTCTAATTTGAAGTGAAAATTGTCAGACGGAAAATTAATGGCTCGGACCTTAAAAAGCTGTGAATTGATCTCGGTTTCTGCTAAAAAGGGGTTCGAAATGTTTCATTTTTACTAGTGCTGGGGCCAACGTCAGGACATTTATCCTGATGTTCACGGTGTGGGCCTTGAATTCCACGTTGAAAACATAAGGAGATGTGATAACATTCAATGAGGGAGTAAAAATATTCTTCCTACTTTCGTCTCTAAAAAATACAATATTATACTTAGTAACGTATTGATTCGAGCGGAGAGGAAATAAAAGTATCGATCTCATTGGTCACTAGTTTTTTTTAAGCAGCGATGTTGACCACATCACTCGCACACCCACATTTTGTTCAGTGCCGCTTGAATTTGAAGATTTCTCCGGATGTCAAGATACTTTCAATTATTGTCAGGAACATGCACCTCTTGCCTCAAGAGGTTCACTTGCAATTTCTGCTCAAAGGATTTGAACTTATTCGTCGTTTACCGTATCAGGTAGAATTTGCAAATGCATATCCGTTTCCTTTGTTACTTGAGATGACATACTGCCAATATTGAGCGTGGTGAAAGATTCCATGTTTGACCAGGAAAATGTAGTCTGCATTCCCCTCAGGGGAATGCAACTGTTCTATCTATTGAAATTAGCACTCCCACGGAGCAAATGAGAGGTCTCGAGCTGAGAGTGCTGTGGGCCTTCTTTTTATTGAAAATGTTTTTGTTTTGTGTAAAATCGTCTTTTTTGATTCACTGCTGTCCTGTTTTTCAGTACCTCTGACTTTCTTGTTCAACTTTTATCTTATTTCCTAGCTTTCATGCTCAACGTCCTGTTGTTATGAACACGGGATTTTCTGCGGTGGCACATATTGTCTGTAAATTCCACGTACCTATAAGTCCAAACTAAGTGATGCGTTTATCCTTCCTCTCTTTGCACATTTCTGTTATTGTAAGGAAGGCTGGAACTAACTTACTGTAAATTACTATGGCCATGTAGTATGCATTTTTATCGTTTCTCGAGAACAGGATATTGTTTACAATTTTGACATTTTTGTGATGTAATATTAAGAGTTGATCCTACAGCAAGACATCACCACTGCATGACTCGTTGACAGGGTGCAGTGGGAGGATCAGTGTTCCATTCATTAATTGTAGGAGGCTTGTCAATCTCGTGCTATAGGGACTGGTGCTATCAATAGGGATACTGTTTAAGGTTACCCCAGCGATAGATGTGCGTTTGGGACTTTTACTTTAGGGCCTAATTTACTTTTTTGGTTATGGAGTCTTAAACAGCTGATAATTTAAATAGCTGATTCATGGCATGTTGCCAATAGTTTTTTTGGGCACAGAAACTTTGCCTCACTAGAGTTTGTTTGTGAAGTACGACTTTTACTCCAAGAACTGCCTTGCAAAAGCACAAGCCGAGTTTCAATGCGAATATGTATTTAGCAATTTGATATAATGATTAATTACACAACTCCTCAGGGGGATACAGCTATTGTATCTAGGGGAACTAGCACTCCCAGGGGGAAAATTTGTGAGGGCCTGAGCTGAGAGTTAGGTAGGCTTTCTTTTTGTTGAAATAAATTATTTTTGTTGTGTTAAGGACCACCTTTTTTCGGTTCACTGCTGTCCTGTTTTTCAGCACCTACTACTTTCTTCTTCAACTTTTATCTCGTTTCATGAACTTTTTTCTCAACTCACTGTTTCTATGCCCCTTCTGCATAGATTCCCCATTCTCTTATCCCCATCCTAAATGGTGCCTTCTTCCTTCCTCTTTTAGACACGTTTTTTTTGTAACGGTTAGGGAGGCTAAAACAAACTTATAATTAAATAACTAAGATAAGATGTTGAAATAATTGAAATGATGTTCATTCTCACCGATGCCTAAATGAGCAATTTACCTAGTGGAAAATCAGCAGTGAACGTGTTAATTTGATCTTTGCGTCGATTTGTGTTGGTACGTCCGACTTCTCAATTTCAATTCAATTTTCTACGAACGTTGTCATCATTGCTCAAAACTCGTGTGAAATGCGAATGTTTTTTTGACAGGTTTCTTGAAGAAAAGAAATTCTGTACAATATATGCAGTGTTACAAAAAATTTTATTCACCAGATTCTTCTTCCGCATTTTTGAATTACTTTTCTTCGTGATGGTTTTCTCCAATCAGGAAATACCTTCATCCGTTGAAAACTGTTTTCTCAATGCGAAGGGAATTCCCATTCTTCATGTCGCCTGCACAAAACAGGAATTTTCTATTGGAACATTGGTTTTGGATGCTGATTGGAAATGCCGACTACAGAAAAGCCATTTCTGGCCAAAAGTTCAGCACAAAATGAAAGGTGTCAAAGGATCGATTAAAATATCTGTAACAAAGGATTTGATTGGCAAAGAACGTCATCGCCCATTCACCAACGAAGCCTAATTAACTCGATCACGGTTATTTACGTACTAAGGATCAACATCACCTGCTTATTTGCAGAACAAGCAATTTTACTCATAAATATTATACATTTGGTGACTATTTTTCTGCGACAGAATTTTTTATGAAAAAAGAGGAGTCCAATGTACCAAAAAAAGTGATTTGCCACAAAAAATATGGAATGTTTCTCAAAGTAATGAGCCAAGATGAAACTAGGTTCATGCCAACCCTATTCAATTTTCGCTGAGTGATTACGACTACGCTTTGGTGTTAACATTCTTTCCTAAGCTTGCCTGTCGACATGCTGTGTAATTTTATTCACTTTTGACCATTCTTGACTCTCTCGCGAAGTGGTCTTGCCCAGATGTGCAATATGCAATCACGACTTCTTCACCTCGTACTTCCGCGAAGTTCTTTGCGAAAGTAATGGACTGAGGATCACAATTTCATTATCCAAGTAACTTGTCACTTCATTGATCAACTGTTGCTGAGTACTGAATGGAGAGCAAATACTCCGAAGTCAGTGTGCAACTTTGATCAACTAGAGAGAGCCCTCCTCGGCAATTGTAAATGAGTGCAGATGAAAAATTTATTAAAAAATCAATATTTTGAATTAGGCATAAATAGTTGCGTTTATCAAAAAAAAGAAGCAAAGGGACATACTTTGGTGTAAAAAATAACCAAAGAAATACAAGAAAAATAAAAATACAGAGCAAGGGCTCATAGGGAGGCTGCAGCTGTAAATGCAGACGTTGAGGTACAATTTAACGCCAAGAATATAACCTGAAGATAATTCAGACGAAGCTGGTCATTCAAAGCCTTTGGAAATGACTGAGTATAGGGAGATTAGGAGTAAATAAAAGATAATCAACATATGTTTAAGCGTAAGAGGTAAGTAAGAGGTAGATATATATATGCTGGAACGTTTAATGTATGGTGGTATGTTTTTCCCCTGAGGGGGATACAACCATTGTATCTACGGGAATTAGCACTCCCAAGGGGAAATTGTGTGAGGACTCGAGCTGAGAGTTAGGTAGGCCTTCTTTTTGTTGAAATAAAAGTTTTTTTTATAATTTTAAGGGCCATCTTTGTTCGGTTCACTGCTGTCCTGTTTTCAGCACCCACTATTTTCTTCTTCAACTTTTATCTTATTTCATGAACTTTTTCTCAACTTACTGTTTCTATGCCCCTTCCGCATAAATTCCGCATTCCCAAATCTCCATACGAAATGGTACCTTCCTCCTTCCTCTCTTCGAAATGTTTTTAATTTTTTTAAACAAAATTTGAAAACCATAAAATTAATAAATAATAGTTTAATTAAGCTAACCTAACTTAACCTAACTTTGGCATCCAAAAGAAATAAAAATAAAAAATCGGGACAGATAACCCACAAGTACCTATTACAATATCCATGCACAAAGCTCGCAGCCGCTTTCAGTAATGCTGAATTTCTGTATCTAGGATATGACACGAATGGCCTTAAATTCTTCTTTTGAGGCTCAAAAATACTGTATTCTAAGTGTTTATTACTGTCACGAGAAAAATAAGCTACATTTGAAATTATTTTCTGCATGGAAACTCCAATCGAACGAAAATTTGTTCAAGAAAGGTATTGAATCCCGTCATTTTTGACTGGCCGTGTACACTAGTCTAATAATGTATAATATATTTAAAAACTGTATATAAATATGAATGAATATATCTGAACGGGTCAGTTGTTTGCTTTAATCGCAACTTTATGAGGAATTTAAAAACGAGGAAAATTCCAAAGAACTTAATCATATTTACTAGGAAAACGTTTCGGAGTCCAGCTCCATCATCAG
>JACJUY010000040.1:305040-322411 GCA_014220935.1 Platorchestia sp. MABIK
CTTTTATGAACTGATGATGGAGCTGGACTCCGAAACGTTTTCCTAGTAAATATGATTAAGTTCTTTGGAATTTTCCTCGTTTTTAAATTCCTCATAAATATGAATGGTAGTAGGTTATAAGGCATGAGGAGGGACGGACCTGTGAGTCGCACCTCTTCATGGCAGGAAGGAGAGTAACTCGTCGCAGTGTTCGGGTGAGCAGAGTTCACCATACGACAGGACTGTCGAGCTTTAAGTGACCTTTATATAATTTTGGGCCCGTCAGCGCTCTTACAACGACCGAGACTCTTTCCAATCTTTCCGTTGTAAGCCGGTGCATCTACTCTGAGACTCGATTTTCCTCACAGCAGGAAGTTCTGCACAAATGGCTGGCTGAAAACTTGAGTATATAGGGTCTTGGGGAAATTTGGGGTGAAATTTCACACTCTCGTATGTTTTTTTGTATCTATTGTATACTCCTTCCTGTCATTTGTATCACGGTAGTCTCATCATACGCAGTTATTTCTTAACGATTTTGCACATAATAAGTGCAGTTTTTCTGTTCATGCCTTCATTGAATTACTTCAACATGTTTTAATTCTCATCTGAATTAGTGGCTAAATTGCTCGCTAATGTTGCAATTCTATGCTTTTCCCCGCTTCAGCAATAATCTAAAGTTTTTATTCTCATCGACCTCGTTTTGCTTACCACTGCAGCTAAAAATTCTTTCTCGCACGGGCAATCACTCACCTACTTGTTCTTGCTGTCAGTACTGAAAGATCATCAGAAATCAAATCAAATAGAAGCTCCACATCTGAGGTAATTTCCCAACTCTGAGAGCTTTCCAACTGAGGGATGAGTTCGAGCAAGAACTAGCCAAATCCCACATTTTTATCTCGGCATCCTGCATTCACGCGGCTTGCAAATTGCCAACAACAATTTCCTCAGCAGAAAAGAGTTTGGGAACTCTTGCGAAGCCAAGAATATTTATTGCCTTTGATATGCAGAACAGATTCGACCCGTTGAGATCTGCAAAACAGTCAACACCAACAGAAGAATTTGCTCTTCTGAAGTTGCCTTCAAACGCGCATTCAGCGTAATCGAGTACGAGAAAAAATTCTTTCGTTTCCTATCTTTCATTGAAATGCCAGCGTCCTAACTCGCGTCTTTGAAGCCATATCCAACGAGATGCCGCATCTTGTAAAATGCTTGCAGCTGAATCATTGCTTGGAATTCAACTCACACGATCCCGTCTCTTGAGTGTCAGCTATGTTCGGACGCTGTCAATAGCAAGGTTTTTGAGTTTGTCAATGTCATTAAGGTTCTGTTGGGTATAGATTTAGTTGTATTTGGATGTTAATTTAATATCCATGAAATTTCTCGATGGTTTGCGTCAATGGTCCAAATTTTCATTTGATCAATAGATGGATGCACTGTACGGTCAAAGTGATCTGAAGTATGTTTGAGGGAATATTCTACGAAGCTGCTTTATTGTAACGTCTTGTTCTATTGAGGCACCAATAACATGATGCCTTCATGTTACTGGCGCCTCTTGATGCTCATGCCTCATTTTTGTTACAGTTATACCCAAAGTTATTCCCACACCGGTATTATCATTAAACAAATTTGAATACAACCTTCAATTTGATAGTTTTTACGCCATTCTTATACTCGAAGTTCTAATGCTCTGTAAATGAAAAAAAATCTTTTGAAAAAATTGTATTTGTAAGAAATCATGAACCACAATAGCAAATACACCATGTTCATATTAATTTGTTCGCACCCATGTCTTACAGTAAAATGAATTTATTTAATAATGATGATATCCAAATTTATCATAAAGCATTCTACTACGCTTATGAAACGTTAGTTTTAGTGAGATGCTTTATTTCAACTGGTGCAGCACTCAGGAAAACATGGTGAAGTAAAAGGAGCTCAGCATCAAGTTGAAATGAAAAATTAATTTCAAAGATTTCTATACCAGCAGTGAAGCATTATACACAAGCATTAAAAGATTAGCACAGTTCAGATGCTTATAGAGCGAGGAAGAAAAGAAAAAAGCTCTCACTCCGACAGGCAAGACAAGCAGCGCGAGAATTAATAAAGGATCGAGAATCACAGAAAACTGTAGTTGCAGTATCTAAGCATGGAGGAAATGTTAATTTCATGGTCAACACTTAAAAGAAGGTTTAAGAAAAAGGACTGTAATCATGCAAATCAAATAAAACGCTTCTTATTAACGCTAGACACGATGAAACCCGATTGGCTTTTGCTGGAGAATATACTCGTATTGATGAAGATATTAGCTTTTAATCATCGGTTCTGTGGTCAGATGAAGCAAAGATTAAACTTTTCGGTCACAGAGGCCTTTTTTCTCTGGCGGAAAAATGATGAAGCTTTGAAACTGAAAATATTGTTGAAACTGTACAACACAGTAGAAGGAGTTGTATGTTTTACAGTTGTTCCTTGGCCAACGGAACTGGACGCTTTGTAAGGATTGAAGGAATCATGAAAGATGATCAGTATTTCAAAAGTCTCTGGGGAAATTTGAAACAGTCTGGAAAAGCCCTTCATCTTGAGCGGGCCTTATATGTCTTTTCAACATGATAGCGACCCCAAACCTGTTGCAAAATTTGAACAAAAATTGTTGGAAAGAATTGGAAGTTTTGCAGTGGCCGAGCCAAAATCTAGAAATGAATCAAATCGAAAATTTTAAAGGTATCGTAATGAGATAGTTAAAGCAAGGAAACACAAAGAAGCCTTGAGAAATGAAGAAAATAGTTAGGAGTGGTCCATTATTTCTGTTGATGTTTGCAAAAACCACGTCGTAAGCCAAAGAAAACCCCTGAAGGCAATTAGTAAAAACAATGGCTTCACCCATAGCTTATTGAGATAGACACGAATAAATATGAACGTGGAGTAAGTAATTTTCTTTATAATTAGAGTGAAAAATAAAAAAATATTGAGTTTATCGTTTCTTCTAGATAAACTTCAAAACTTTTTGTGGAATCATTACGAAGAAAAGTAATTTATTGAAGGTTCTACTTAACACATTTTCCCTGGTATTGGACCATATGTTTTGCCAATAGGTAAATTTCTCATTCACGTACCAATATAAATTAATGACATTTCATCGGTTTTGCGACATTTTTGAAAAACAACAATTATCATACGAGGTGAAATGTTATTGTGCAGTTGTATATTTTTATTTCTTGGGAAAGATGAAATGTATTCTAGCTGTAAAATCGATTTTCCAACTCTGCTGCTTATAACTTAACCAAACCAACCGTAAACGACCGCGGAAACGCGGTGAACGTGTTAAATATATCCGTGAATATTCCAGCAGATCGAGTAATTACAGAGCTACAAAAACCCTTACGCTCAGTTTCCCCGTTCCTGTAATTCCCGACTAAATGACACCTCCTTCCTTCCTTTCAGGGGAACATCTTCGCTGGAGTTAGATAAGCTGAAACTAACTTAACACGTTCACCGCGTTTCCGCGTTGTTAACGGTTGGTTTGGTTAGGTTGTAAGTATAACAGAATTGAAAGATCGAGTTTGCTGCTCGAATGCAGTTACATCCTTGCTAAGAAATATGAAAAATACAGGTGCATGATAACATTTTCCCTCGCATGACAATAGTTATTTTTTTAAAAAGGTCGCGAAACAGATGAAGTGTTTTTCATTCACACGTGAATGAGCAATTTACCTGTTGGGACACATGTGACCCAATACGCGGGAACGTGATAATTAAAATCCCTCTCAGAAGGATAAAACTAGTAGATTTATAGGAATTAGCACTCCCAGGGTGGAAATGGGGTCCGGCGAGCTGAGCGTTAAATAGGCCTTCTATTTGTTAAATAGAATGGGCTTTTTGTTTCGTTCCAGACGATCTTTTTTCGGTTCACCGTTATCGTATTTTCCAACACCCTCTACTTTCATCTTCAATTTTTATTTTGTTTCATGAACTTCCTTCATTATTTGTTTCTATGCGCACAGGATGCTGCGCGGCAACACACCTTGTGCCTAAATATCGCCTTCCCTTAATTAACTCCGAACGAAATGGTGCCATCATCTTCACTCTCTGTTACCATCTTTGTTGTGGTAAGGGAGGGTAAAACAAGCTTGTAGTTTAATCTAACTTATAATCCAATCTACTGCGTTATTGATGTAAATTTTCCTGATTCATTTTATTATTCTGATTTCTTGTTTCATTTTAAAACCTACGGTGCAGAATTCCTTCAATTGGACATGCTGTCAATATCTGTGAAATACCAGTTGCCCTCACGCTCCCTCATACTGTCAGTTGATCACATTGACGGCCCCGCGCCAATTTTGGGGCCCAGAAAACTGAATATTACTCTCATCTCTCTGAGGGGAGCTGCGGTGAGGGGAAATCTGTGCCTGTTCTCTCCCCTCCTGTGCTGTAATCTGCTGCAAGGTTATTTTTTGCTGCTGTATTGTAGATGAAATGTTCATGTATGAGTTGAGTTAATTAAATAAGGTTATGCCAGGGTGATGATACCGAGGGTTTTTTGTCGTTTTGATGAATTTCCCAGTCGTGTTCTTTCTGTTTGTGCCATCGTATGTAGTAAAAGATTTTTGCAATGGGGATTTTTATCAAAAACACATTGTTTTAATGTTTTACAGTTTTCAAACATGAACGATGGCACATTTGAATTCGTCAACGGTTTAATGACAATTGATAAGAGAGTTTTCAAAATTCCCGTGAATGACAGAAGACTGTCATATGAACTTCTCGCAGCGCTTTGCTCATTTCGCACAGCTTGAGTGCTCTTCATAGACCTCGTTACTCTGGAATTTAAATTAAATGCGTTTTTATAAGAGCCCTTGTTCAGACCGTTTTGTACGGCGCTGCCACTCGAGTGGAGAGGTGGGGAGCGTAATGGAGAAAGTGTCCTGGTGATGCGTGGTGTGGCAGAGATGCCCAGATTGCTATTGTTATTGCTTTTATGGTACGACTCGAAATAAAGATGGATGGGAGTTGTGCTGGACAGTTCTCTCATGAACTAATTCGCTTCCTTAGCAACTGACGTGTGAGTCTGCATCACGTCCTCGTTGATTATAACTGCGGAGCGTCTCACAGAAATTCGTAATTTGAGGATAGTGTGAATGAGGTACAGCTATGTATGGAAGGAGCGTTGCATTGAGGAAATTTTGAGTTACTTATACTTTTCTGACTATAACCTCGTACATACGTCTGCAGAGAAGCGGGGAAAATAAAAAATAGAAGTTGTAAAAAATAATGTGTGTGCTGGCTATTAAAGAATTTATGCATTGCTAATCCTGCTCATTTTCGTACTTGGCTATCCCACTTGCGTAGGTTAACGATGCGGGTAAAATACTCGTAAATCTGATTGTATGTTCTTTGTAAGTAAATCAGAGAAAGAAATAGGGCATTTCTACTCAGGATGAGAAATGTCTTAACTTTACACAAGGTTGCGAGGTGTTTATCTTCTGTGGCGAGGAAGTTGAGCATCAGAGTTCTGACGACAAAGACCCAGGTTCAATCCCAGTCTTGCACCCGCGGATTTTCCCCGTGTATTTACCTCCAAAAATTTTCCACGAGCTCCTCTTGTGCTTGTAAGAAACGAAGATGATGGATAGAAGAGGTAAGAAGGGGAAATCTCCATCTTTTCGAGCTTTCACTTCACTCACTCACTCCTTCCCTTTAGATTGAGCAAATGAAAAATTATTTCTGTATACACGATGTCAGCAATGAAGCTATCAATAATGCTCTAATTATCGGACAGTATAAAGTTATCGCTTTTATCTTCTCTTCATCGTTTTGCCCCTCAGGGAGATACAGCTATTTTACCTATGAGAATTATCGTTCTTATGTGGAAAATATGAGTTCCTGAACTGAAGGTTGGGTAGACCTTTCTTTTTGTTGAAATGAAATATGTTTTTTTTTTCAGATCATATTTTTTGGTTCAACTCTGTCCTGGTTTTTAGCACCTCTGACTTTCATCTTCAACTTTTATCTTGTTTCTCAACCAACCTTCTCAATTAATCTATTCTATGCACAGGAGAACCTGTGCGAGAACGCACCTTGTGCATAGATTCTGCGTTTTCATAACTGAACCCTAAATGATGTCTTACTGCTTCCGCTCTTTGAGCATTTTTGTTGTAGTAAAAGAGACTGAAACTAACTTGAATATTATTTTATTTTTTCGCCGTTGGAAGGTGATTGCGTCTTCCTTTGTTCGCCCATAGCGAATTGCAAAAGCCATAACACTGGATATTAATATTTTTTGCCCACTGAACCAAATTTTTATAGTGTTTTATTGAGATGATGGCCTCATGAGAATGAAAACTTATTTTTACTCCTGAACACATTTTCAGTTTCAGACACAATGTAAAAAATCCCAGAGTAAAAATGCCATTTTGAGTGGGCAAATTTCTTCTGATGAAATGAATTTTATTTTGATGAGGCTAATGCTGAAGTTTTGAATACATTTGTAAAGTATGAATTTTTAAAGTTATGATTCTGAGGAAAAGTGAGCCTATTTCATGCTGCAATGCAAGTGGATGTGCAGCAATGCTTTACTGCGCTCGTGTTCTATATTCTGCTGGCGCTGTAACGGAGGCTACACAAGCAAACGATGTGAAGAAATTTAGGCCAGTTTCCATTTAACATGAGCGTTCAGCACTGGATGGCTCGGCGACACGACTCTGACTCACGAGCAGTACCCAGGAATGATCTCTTCATATACTTTTTTGAGTAAAATAATGTATGAAACTAACTTTTCTCAGGTTGGGATTTTGTCATAGCGAACTTTCAATAACATGGAAGAGAACATTTACTCTCTTTGGAAATGTGTTAAGAACATTTGCAATTTTTTTACCACGGTTAGATTATTACTGCCATTAGTGTCTGCTGTAATCACGGCAGCAATCCAAACTGTGTCGCAGTTGCCATGAGCCCCGAGTCTTCATGGCCCCGAGTCCATATTATACACTGCGTCTTGCCAATAATTTGAAGCCTCCCGCTGTATGGACGCTATTTACTGAACTTCTTGTGCTGATCATATTGTACTTGTAATCCTCTAATGCTTGTGAGGCGATTATTTCTCCACCACCCTGATATTTTCATTTTGTGTAGGTGAGTGATTCCTTCTATTTACCTGGTGGCTGTATTTCAGATGATTGCACTGCGCAAATTTTGTTTGTGGCTGTGAATTGTTGTCATTCTCGTGCAAATGTGGACTCATTTTCATGAACGACCGCGGCTAGCCAATCTCACACAAAGCCTGCCTCTTTAAGAAACCACTTTCTGATTGAAAAGCCTTCGCTTCCGTTATACCAAATTAAATGAAAGTGAATTACGCAAAGCTATAAAATTATGATGCCTAAGCTTCAAACTAACATGCAGGATTTTTTCAGTGTCATCTATATCAAGTATAAAGGTTCTCAGTTGGAATACATGCCCTAATACGCTATGCATTATAGGATCATCATCGAATCAATGGGTCAAAATACTTGTGAATTCACAAAATAACTCTCTCTTAGCTGTTGTGATCGATATGAACAGCTCACACGAGATAACAGGCTACAATTTTTAGGCATTTCTTTCAGTTGTAAGATGAAACTCGCCAAACGCATCGAAGTATTATTGCGGTGGGTACCGGTTTCTCTTAACATTTTTTGTTGACAATATGTTCATGTAAAATGATGTTGGGTTCGCTATTTTTATGAAGGACATCTCGAGATGAAGCACTAGTTGAAATGACAGCTATTGCGAGCATCGCTGGGGACCAAAATATTGATGTAAATCTTTTATACAAGTCAACCTAACTGTGGAGCAATCTTCTATCAATCATTGAACCTTTCACTGCTTTTCTCAAAGTGAGACAGTCTACTTTTCTCAACGGTGTACTTTTCTCAACTACTTATTATTCTAACCGAAGTTCTTTCTTATGAAAAACAGCTCTTAAATCTTTTCAGTCATTAGGAAAGACCGTTTCCGTTAGATCACTTAGCATGCATTGACTATCTAATACCTGAGTAAAAATGGATAGAAAGTTTCCCCATATGAACGACAATGGAAGTATGTTATTTCATTGGCCTGCCATGTAATCCCTAGCACGCAGCGAGAATTTCCATCAATTTGAAAGATTGCACTGGAAACTCACATGAATATGTAGTTTTTTCATCGGGGAATTTGCATATACTTTTCTAACGTACAGGTTTCAATTACGAGTTCTAGATGTAATGTCTTATTGCAATGAAGCCAATAAAGACAAACCTTAGTGACGTTTATGAAACGAAGATATCGTTTTAACGCAGAATTAGGATTGTGGGCATTGTAAACTGGGGACACGCATAAATCATGTTGCGAGTATTAGTACAAATCAATAGACGTGTATGTCTCGCAATGTAAGCGATAGAGGACTCAGATCAAGGTCTAATTTACGGCTAGAATGTTTAAATGTAAATCATGTTATTTCGAAATTTAATTGAATAACTACTGAAAGGTTCATCAAATCACCACTTTACAGAAGTCTTTCCTCACATACTTTTCACCGATGGCAGTGTGCTTGTTGTTTTAAAAGACGAGCACGTCAAAATGAGGGAAATTTTTATGTTCCTTTATGGTCGAGGTCTTGTGCGCACTAACTTCCGTACAGCGCAAAATTTTCGTTTCCAAACAATTTTTTCATTAATAAATAACTCAGGTGAAGCAAGGGTATCGAACCCCTCGCTCCGTAGTATATTGTATGGTACAAATACGGACAATAATTTTGCCCAGTCGAGGACAGGAGACGTAAATCTAATGTCTGTATATTTTACAGTATGAAACAAAGATGAGCGCATTCGCCGAACTGTCCTGTGTAGCGACTCGGTTGATAGGAAAAATTCAAAATACTAGAAACGGATAGCGCTAAAGAAGTCTTGTTTTGCATGCTATCATTGCGTGAAAACCTGCATGGCTTTAGTTTATTCATTAGGTCATGCTCCAGTTACTCTAAAGCAAAGAGACTTATCAGGGGCATGAATTCCGGCATTTAGGACTTGGACTCGTGCATCTTATGAATGAGCTATGAGGGGAGCCAAGTACTGAAAGAATCAGAGCGCCAGGCAATGTGAACAAGCTAAAGAGTTGACTTTTTATGGAGCAGAATAAATTACTTCGTTGGCTTGGGTGTTGTATGATATGAAGAGACCCCTCAGTGGGATCCAACTACTGTATCAATGGGAATTAGCTCTCCCAAAGGGATTATGTGAGGGCCCGAGCTAAAGGTTAGGTGGGCTCTCTTTTTGTTGAAATAGAATAGGTTTTTGTTTCGCTACTGACCACCTTTTTACGGTTGTCTGTTGGCCTATTTTTCAGCACATACTACTTACTTTTTCAGTATTTCTTGTTTCATGCACTTCTTTCTTAGCTTACTGTTTCTATGCACCATGTGCATAGATTCCGCGTTCCGTCAACACCATACTAAATGGTGCCTTCATTCTTCTTCTCTTTGAACACCTTTGTCGTGGTAAAGGGAGGCTAAAACTTTCTTATATAACAATAATAATGAAATGGAGAGACATATAGCGGGAACTGGGGAACTAGCTAGCTCGTGAAATTCTTGTTTATGACAGGCTTCATAATTTCTTCCTTAAGCTGTATTATTTAATTGATCAAAATATTATGTGGTTTTGATAAATTGATATTCATTCCATATCATGATCGACGAATGGTAAAAGTATTTTTGAAAGCTTTTGCTAGAAAGTAAATATTTAACACAAATACTGTCTTCCATTTACGAAAATAATGAACCCTTTATGGACCGTGAGTTAGGTTCACCCTAGTAGAACCGCAGTGGACGAGTAATAGAAAAAAGTATCATACGCATGTTTTTCCCACATTCTGATGTGCTTTAGGTAAACTGAAATCCTGCGTTTTCACAACATTGAAATCATAATCTAGCACGAGTTCATGTATCCAGTCCTGATCATAGACCACTTCGCAGAAAATTAATTCACTTGGGGTTCGTTATACCGACCATCACAGGCAAAAATAATGAAGTTATTTCAGTTTAAATTTCTTGAATCAGTCTGAGAGAAAAACACTTGAAACGTTCGCCGGAGTCCTGAGTTTCTCTTGAGTCTCGTACTTTAATCTTGGTTTAAGGACCTCGCCCTCGGACGGCTGCGAGCCTGTCCAGCCTAAGGGTGCAGTTTTATAGGTACTGCAGAGAGCGGATGGCTGCTTAGTGTCTACCGAGGGATAAAGAGGCGGAATTCCGGACAGCAACAAGCTCTTCGTGCTCGCCTTTCCTTTTAAAGCTCGAGCTGAAGTAAAGCACGGGAGAATCGTGATGCTCCCTTTCCGGCAGTACATATTTTTTGCAACGTGTTCCAGCTTCCATGAGAGGGCTACCCAAGAACTTTCTTATTCATTAATGACTGGAAATGTCCCCTCTGGGAAAAACCGCGGCCAACGTATGGAGTGTTGACCAGTAAGATCTACTTATTGTTTCTTTATTTTTTTCTTTCTATTTAGGCGTAGAACGTTTTTTGCTATTTCATGTCAAACTTAATTTGAAACTATTGGCATTGACTCCAGGCTTCTCTGAAGCAGTACGTGGGTCAATTCTTTTCAGTTTACATAAGACGTTTCCCTTTAAGCGTAAGAATTCTTATGTTATAAAAAAAAATAAACAGCAAAGACCTTTATGACATCTTGCTTTAGGAGTCTTTTTGTTTTTTTCCATATATTTCTCGAGAATTTTCTTCGTAAAGCAAAATACATTTGCATTGTTTTAAATGTCAAAGAATGGTAAAGTTCTTCCGTAAAAAAAGTGCTCCCTACTCCAGGTCACGTTCTGGCCTTAAATTCTCTCAATACTCATCCATTGAGCTGGAGATGACGGTGTGTGCACGCCGGTACATGGCTTGCTTCGTGTACTTATTGTCGCTGCTGGACATATTTTCTGCGTTCAACCAGAGAGCTCGGTTGTTAGATAACATTTTTATCTCACCAAATAAATATGCCAGCTTAGTAATCTTATAATTTGAATCCCTAGTTATCACTGTTTCAGTTTGAATAATACCGATGTGTTTAGGTGAATTTTTTTTGTTGAAATTAGTTTCTAGCATTTCATCAGCTTAATGAGTTTGTGCCTCTCACGGGGATACAACAATTGTATATATGGGAATTAACACTCCCAGGGAGATTATGTGAGGTCCTGAGCTAAAGGTTAAGTAGGCATTATTTTTTGTTGAAATAGAATAGTTTTTTTTTGTTAAGGACCATCCTTTTTCGGTTCACTGCTGTCCTGTTTTTCAGCACCTACTACTTTCTTCTTCAGCTTTTATCTTTTTTCATGAACTTTTTTCCCAACTTACTGTTTCTATGCCCCTTCTGCATAGATTCCGCATTCCTTAATATCCATAATAAATGGTGCCTACCTCCTTCCTCTCTTCGATACGTTTTTTTTTTTGGAGCGTTTAGGGAGGTTTAAACTATCATATAATCTAATCTCACTGTTTTTATGCACCTTGTGGGTAAATTCCGCATTCTCTTAACTCCACATTAAATGGTGCCTTCATCCTTCTTCTCTTTGAACATCTATGTTGTGGTAAAGGGAGGCTAAAACTGATTTATGATAAATCAGATCACAGTGATTTAACATTACATCTGAAATGCATTTGGTGAACTGTCGGCAATTTTTTCTTTAACAACAATTCAATAGCGCGAAGTTTTTTGGTTGTGATCGTTTAGCACATCAATGGAAATGAACGCTAATTGAAAAGCAACTTAGCGGTTTAAATGAGGGATTTCTGTTTTCACCGTGACACTCTATCTTGCCAATCAGGGTTGGGTTCATGGTTCAGCCAACAACTCGTGCCATTAGTTGACTACACTCGCATTTAAGCGGTAGTGCATAAATGTTTTCTGGCGCATTCTAAACTCTATTTGTAGAGAGGCGTCGTTCAACAGTCATTATTAAACCAAAAGCGATTTTGAGTTTGAAACTCTACCAAGAAAGAGCTTCATTGTGCGCTTGGCTTTTTAAGAATTGCTTCCTAAGGGCCAGGTCTTATCTGTGCGCGCTGGAGCATTTGGCCCCAAAGAAATTTGTCTGGCTGGAGGCCACTTCCTACAAAACGCAGAGCACTGAACTTGACCGAGCGCTTTAAGGGCATGATGCTCATAAAGAAATGAGGCCGCACGAGGGGCTTTCGGGGAATTTTTTTACGAGGCAATCTGATGAATGTAGGGTTTTTTTTTATAGCGGTTCACGAATTATTCATGTAAACGAGGGCATAGAGTGCGTGTTCTAAAAGTGCGGCCATTGAAGCGAGGCTTCCGGCGTTTCATCCCTCCCCTCTTTTTTCTGATGAGCATAACGGCCGTAGTTGAGCTCTCGTTCTCTGTGCGCACCGTGGCTAGCTAGGGTGCCGCGTTCCTATTACTCTTAACTTCGCCGCCCCTATGTGCTGTTCTGTGATTTTTTACTGCTTCGAGTGCAGTGAATTACTTATATTTACAGCTAGTATTTGTGTAGGAAAAGGACACTTTTATAACAGATGATGTTATTTATTTCTACAATAAATAGTAACTTCTTTGGTATAAGAAAATATTTCCAAGGTATGCTGAAGTCGTAGAAAGTAAAATTAGGGGCAGAAAATGTGAAAGTTTATGTTATGCGCATAACAGGAGGCGAGCGCATGCAACAGAAAGCGATAATTTGAGTACTCATAAATTTAGGAGGTTTAATTATTATCACTGCGCTCTCAGTGGGAGAGGAACGAGGCACAACTGACCGGAGCTGCAGCGTGAAGTTAAAAGAAATTTAAAGACAATTATGGTTTAAGACTCCTTTGTACAGAGCGCCCAAATTTTATGGACGAAATCACTCTTTCTCAAATTCGGGTGAGTTATTTAGATCAAAGATTACAAGGAAGAGATTTTGACCATGAAAACTTTTGCTGGTATGAAATGATGTCCCGTCATTACGTTGCTCTGGAGATGCCTTAGGTTTTCTGAAGCATTTACTCATGTGATTAGAACCCTTCAAGTTGCGGGGTGATGTATTCAGTGTTTCATCCTGTCAGGAGCAGGTCTGAGAACTTTCTTTTTGAGAGTACAGCAGCCGATGGGTGTATTTGTATGATAGTTGATTGATTTGGTCGTTTTATGTTAAAATCTGAGTGTTTATTTACATACCATGTCTGTAGAAGAAAGACTATTTTAAAACATTGTATTCTCACCATTAAGTGAGCATAGAATATACTCGTAGTTCAAGAATTGTTGAACGCATCTTTGAAACAATTGGTATTACAACTAATTGATGACTAATTATGGAAGAGAGCTTATTTTAGTGACGTTCAGACTATTGTGAAAGGTCGGCCGAGCAATATTTTCTTCGTTAAAGTGGCCACAAGCTTTTTGAATCCAAACGCTCTAATATCATAAGCAAGATGAGTTGTGCAAAACAACGAATAAAGTTGTCAGTCTACAATTTTTTAAAGTGCAGTCACGCGTTTGTATAATGGGAAAAAATGCTGCAGTGTTCTGCTTCGGGAAAGCATACAGCAGGCCACGGTAGGAAATGAACGAACACCAATAAGAGAACTGAATAGAAAGTCGATAATGCAGCAAGAGCGACTCCCAAGTCCTGCGAAGAAGACAACTGTTTTCAGGACTCCTGCCTTCCCCACACATTGTGGTTTCGCGCTCGATGGAAATCTGAACTCATTTTGTGGAGCTCTGTTTTCATTTCGTTCAGCTCACGAAACTGGAGTATCGAAAAAATTGAACGAGGCTATTCATTTCCTCGAAGCTACAACCTTGCCATAGAGCTGAGGAAATTGCCTAAGACATTAATCTATTCAAGTCTCCTCCCTACAAAACCACTACAGCCGCCGCATCGGACTTCGATGGCCTTTATTTTGTTAGGAAAGAATTACTGCCTATGCAAATAAGAAACAATTCTACTGAAAGGGTCTTATTGCTCGCAACCGCTTCGGAATAAAGTTTGTGAGCTCCAAACAGTGCTAAATCCACGGCATTTGGGGAATTATACGCTGATGTGTAAATGCCTTTCTTATTTTTTCTCGTAATCGAACTAAATTTGTAGATTTCAATTGTTTTGGTGAGCGTCTAAGTCTTTGTTTGCTTCGAGTAATCATGTTCAGGCATTTTTTTGCCATTGTTTGTTACTGTGTACAAAATTTAGCATGGAAACAGCTGAGAAAATGGAAACTTGAATTAGACTTGAAATGGTCAGAGGTGTTTCATAGACTTCATTTTCACCTTGGTCGCAATGTGAGCCGCCGGTGTACACGTTGGGAATTTTCTTAACGCTGCCGACCCCCAGTAGTAACAAACTCAATTTTTCCAAATATTTAATCAGCTGAATTTAGGCACGATCTTGTTGATGTTAGCAATTTTTAAAATTGCTCGCTTACTGACTTCATATATGAGTTGAATATTGAACTTCAGTTTAATCCATCGCTGTCAACATGTTAAATACTGCTCGAAGAATACAACCATCCTGTGTGATTAAAGTTCAAGAAAATTTGGCGTGCTTGCTTCTGGAGGGTTAGACAACGGATTGGAAAATTTGTCTTCAAAGTCGTTATTTTCGCGGCTCAAAAGTGAAGAAACAGTAGGAGGGCAGCGAACCCCTCAATGGGGTAAGACTATGTTTTGTATCAATGGGAATTAACGCTCTCAAGGGAAAGATGTGTGGTGCCAAACTGTGAGCTAGGTAGGAGTTCCTTTTATTGAAAAAGAATGTATTTTAATTTTGTTTTAGACCATCTTTCTTCGGTTCGCTACTATCCTGTTTTTCAGCTCCTATTACTTTCTTCTTAAACTTTTGTATTGTTTCATAAACTTCCTTCCACACTTGCTATATCTGAGCTCAGGGTGTGAGGAGACATCTTGTGCATAAATTTCCTGTTCCCATAACTCCATGCTAAATGGTACTTTCCTCCATCCTTTTTTGGAAACGTCTTTGTTGTGGTTAGGGAGGCTTGAACTAATCTGAATGTACGGAGCATAATCTTAATCTAGAGGGCAGCGAAAGTTACCGGCTTCTCTTGTGGTTGTGCTAGAGTTTCTAGTACAAGCAGCCACTCCCAGTGAGTAATTAATTAACGTGTTCAGTATCCGACTGAGTTCTCAGTTAAGGCCATTGAGGACGTTAAGAGTCCGTTCACATTTCGTTCGTGTCTGTTAACGCACATTGAAAATAATTTTGTATGTTGCACTAGAGCATCAACTTGATTTAGGAGCTCTCTGTCCAGTGTTTTTATTCTTCTGGAGAGATTCCGTGTGGAAGAAAAGATGAAAGCATGCGGCAATATCTGCCACCTAAAAGATAGCTATGGCCGAGTTTTTGCTCTCATTCCATCGGTCGGATGACCGTTACGATAGAAGTAAAACTTTATTGCCATTCTGAACAGGACTTGGGACAAATTCTGGTGGGCATGACCCATTATAACAGACAAAAGAGAAAATATGTGCTTACCAATGTGTTGTAAGAAGGAAGCTACGGAGGCGAGGATGCTATTGAAAATCTAATTCAAATTAAAAGAGATTAGGCGTATCACAGAAGCGAGTTTTCACGAGTTACATTTAAAGGATACCTTCCCTTCGTCATCTCCCAATATTGTCTTAAGAGTAGCTTTTCTTTTGAGTTACTCTTAAGAAGATTTTAGCTAAGCTGATTTCACGGAAGTACCTGAACTGTGTATTGAAGATAAAACGTTTGTTCGATGAAAAATGTTATGTTCAGATTGACGGAACGCTAATGGGAGGTTCCTTGTTCCCAATTTTGACCGGTATATTTTTATCGTTTCTGAAAAAAGTGGCCCTCAATTGCCCTCTTACTGCTTTTTCTGGACGTTGTGTCGACGATTCTTTCCTGCCTTTTCACTTCGGGGCATCTGCACCTAATAATAAGTTAGAAGCATCATTAGGTCAAGTTTACTTTTGAATGAAAATCCAATACAGTTTACCATACTTGCATTTATTAGAAAAGAAAATATTGCAGGCTTTCACATTGGAGAGTATACAAAACCGACTTTTACGAATTAAGCATGAGTGCAGTCATTTTGGAGAAAAGGACAGGTGAATTTCTCAGCAAACTGAGCGTAGAAATTGTGCTCCAGTTAGAAAAACCTTACCTAGGAACTTAACTTGCTGTTTGAATATTTCAGCGAAAATAAATCTTCCCAGTTTCTCGTTGAAATCTCTGTCAAGGAAAACTCAGGCAGTTCGACGACCATCAACTTATTCGCGTAAAAGTTGGAGAAAATTTTTTCACTCTCTACTGACTTCCATTCAGCTTGACTTAAATACAAATATTAAAAGGGGACCTAAAACAATATTTAATCAATATATTATCTACAAATATGTGCTTGCCGTGGCACAGTGGTTAAGGCATGTAGGAGTCGAGGAGTTGAGGAGTCGAGTAGAAGTCGAGGGTTCGTATCCCGGCGCTGGCGAGGCCATTTTCCCCGTTGGGTATAAGGGAAAGCTCAAGCACAATACCCCACTCAACTCAGGTGTCGGAAATGGGTACCGGGTTTACGGGGGAAACCGTCATGGTGTTATATATATAGTGTTAGTTATAAGGCATTTGAAAAACCAATGCTCAAGATCATATGTATCAGGCTTGATTGGAAATAAAGCATCCTAAGATGCCGATGTTTGTTAAAATAGGACAATTAAGTATCTTTCGAAGCACATTCACTATAGGGGACATACATATGTCGTACTAAGAACCGTATCCCAAGCTTTTTTCAAAGCCACGGGGTTCACTGGTACTTGTGCGGCCAGTGTGATGCCACTTATTAGGTTGTCATTTATTATGGTGCCATTTATTAGGTTGCCACTTATCAGGTTGCCATTCATTAGGTTGCCACTTATTAGGTTGCCACTCATTAGGTTGCCACTTATTAGGTTGCCACTTATTAGGTTGCCACTTATCAGGTTGCCACTTATCAGGTTGCCACTTATCAGGTTGTCACTTATCAGGTTGCCATTTATTAGGTTGCCACTTATTAGGTTGCCACTTATTAGGTTGCCACTTATTAGGTTGCCACTTATTAGGTTTCCACATATTAGGTTTCCACTTATTAGGTTGCCTCTTATTAGGTTGCCACTTATCAGGTTGCCACTTATTAGGTTGCCACTTATCAGGTTGCCCCTTATTAGGTTGCCACTTATTAGGTTGCCGCTTATTAGGTTGCCACTTATTAGGTTGCCACTTATTAGATTACCACTTATTAGGTTGCCACTTATTAGGTTGCCACTTATTAGATTGCCACTGATTATGACGTCGCTTATTGTGATGCCACTTATTGTGATGTCGCTTATTGTGATGCCGCTTATTGTGATGCCGCTTATTGTGATGCCGCTT
>JACJUY010000040.1:322545-333101 GCA_014220935.1 Platorchestia sp. MABIK
TTGTGATGCCACTTATTGTGATGCCACTTATTGTGATGCCACTTATTGTGATGCCACTTATTGTGACGCCACTTATTGTGATGCCACTTATTGTGATCACTGAATGATCACTACAGCTCTATGCGAACTCATATATACATATAAATTGAGTTAGCGCTGTGCATTTTCCTTTTTGGCTTTACTTTCTCTCGCGGGCACACAAAATTTCATTTGTATGCAAATCTAGACAGTTCCATAATTTTTTTGACACTCGAAAGCTATACTATTGATACTTTTTTTAAACAGGATGTGCTTCCCTCTCTCTGCGATATGTTTCATTTTAAAACCACGTTTTTCAGCAACTAAATCGCTTTGTGGAATTATGTTGAAATAAATGCAATTATTTTACTGATATTACCCTACGACTTTAGGTAATGCCCGAGTTGCATGAACGTTGTACGTCAACGTTTCTAGTTGACTAAGTTTTCTCCACCGGCTGGTGACTGGGTTTACGTATTGCGAGCTCGGACAAGCTTTGCATGAGAGTAATGCCGAAGAATCAAAGTGATGCAGTACTCAAGAGCTGGAGACCAAACAATTAAAAATTGTTTTTCAAAGTATGAGAGTATGTCAAATAGGTATGCGATCACAAAACACGCTTTAAATTTAATAGAAATTTCGGACAAATACATTTTAGAGTGGTCAATACAGAACTCGTAGTGCTGGGATTGGTCTCCCAAGTCCTCTTAACCGCTCTCATTTAACGTTTGTGGACATATTAGTGCTTCAGAACACAATATAGACAATGTTCTCATCAGTATATTCTTCATCGCGCTTCTGAGTCGAGTGTTTCTTTTTGAAAAATCAACCAAACAACTCGTGTTGTTTCAAAACATTGATATCGAAAGACCAGGCTAAAATGAGTTCATAAAAGTAAAAGGTTTTTATTTTTTATTTAAAGCATTGGTTCGTAGTTTCTAAATGTATTCAGATTACATTCATTACTATTATGAAATGTATAATTTAAGGATGATCAAAAAAAATTTATGTGAAAATCTCTGGACAATTTCTAAAACGGATTGAGTTTTACCTACTGTATCACACTTACGCCTCAGGGGCGTGCAACTATTGTATTTACGAAAATGTACACTCCCAGAATATAAATATAGGCCCAAACTGAGAGTTAGGTAGGCTTTTTTTTGGTGAAATATGTTTGCTTTCGCTTGAACCTTTTTTAACTTTTTTCGGTTCACTGCTGTCTTATTTTTCAGCACTTATAACTTTCTTCTTTAGCTTTTTTTTTTTTTTCATAACCTTCATTCTTAACTTAGAGTTTCTATGGGCAAGGGTTCTCGAGCGGGAACTCACCTCGTGAGTAGATTCCTTCTACGTTCCCTCAACTCCTTACTAAATGGTGCCTTCATCCTTCCTCTCTTTGAACGTATTTGCTGTGGTTAGGGAGTCTGAAACTAATTTATAATCCAATTAAATCTGTACTGAACTTGTCGTAAAAATTTTTTTTATTTAGCATCGACAAAAATTGAAAAGAGTAAGCGCGATTGCTTAGGTTGCCGTGCTTTGTCTTTGAACACCGAACGCTTGAACTGCGGCAAACTGCGGCGCTCTCAGATCGACAACACTGACAGTCTCCATACCGCCATTTGCATTGAAAGAAGCAATCTAGCGACGAAGGTATCCTCTCCTCTGTCTCTTGCTCGACGGTCGGATGAGCGGTGGCTTGAGAGCTGGGCTGATCGCATCTTGCAGATCTGAACAGGAGCGTTCCAGTAAAACTTATTGCAATAACAGAGCCTTGGATTAGAGCGCGATTTGGACAGGTCTCCCCTTTGATTGAATTGATTTCATGGAAGCCTGAGAAAGAAAGACCAATATTGATTACTAATTTTCCGTTCGGCGCGTGCTGCTCTAAATGTTAGGATGTCGCCTGAATATGTTCTGAAGTGATGTACTCGACAACCATACGAATAGTTAGTTGGTCGTGTTCATCGATATAAAAGTTTGTATTTACCGATATAGAGGATATCATCTGAATATGTTCCGAAGTGAGGTACTAGACAAATGTACAAATAGTTGTTCGTGTTTATTGATATAAAAGGTTGAATTTGTTGTATTTTAGACTTCTCTCACTACAAATTGTGCTGTTTCACACCGGTTTAGTGAGCTCTGCCTGAAATTTATACTCGATCTTTCCTTTATATAAGTTAGGCTGCTGTTCAGATTAGACTTGAAACCAAATTTGAATATGGATAAATAAACGGACTGTATGACTTTCGTTGTCGACTAGTGAAGTACGCTTGCCATAAATGCTTTTTGTTAGCGTATCACTTGAGTTGGTCTTAGAATTACATGAATTTTTGCGTTTATTTTGATATATATCAGAAATAATGATCGCAGAGAAAATAGGGTTCAATTGTGAAGCAATGAAAGCTTGTCCTGTTCAGGATTAGTTTACCTCGCCCATCGAGTGCTGATTTCTTATCATAGAAAATTTCGTACATTAAAATAATGCAACTGATTTTCTGCTTTTAATGATTTTCCTTGCAAAAGCGATGATTTGAATAAAAGTGATATTCGACTGATTTGCATCTGTAATGATTTTCCATTCCTTACACGAAATTTACTGCCTCTAGTTAACATCGAATTTTTATTCCTCATGCAGGTTGGCTTCAATCATCGAGAATTAATAGAGAATTTCAGACGTGTGATTATTATATCACACACTTGTGCACACGACCCTTCACAAATGACGGTGTTCGATAATATTGTGAGACTCGTTTCACAGTTACGGTCGTTGAGCACATCCAGCTTGAGTCCAATGTGTGACAAATTAACAGTCTCATCCTGTCAAATGTTAACGCTAATATTCCCCTGATGTTAATCCTTAAAGAGCATGTCAGAGAGACGTATTAACCAACCAAGCAGGTAACCAACTGTGTGTTATTATTTAGTTGATGGACTAATGAACAATTTTTCCAGAATATGTAACAAAAAGAAGGGAATTGCATATACATAAATTACCGAACTGAAAATACAATTTCTCGCATTTTCATTGCCTGTGGGTTTACGCTTCGGTAAAATGTGCCTCTCATGAGATGAAGAAAAATGCTATCAGGAATACGCACTCGTTATACTCCCATGCGGAAGTTCAATATTTTTTGTTTCTGGTTAGACTGGAAAACTGAGCAGATTTTACAGCGGGCCATAAAACTATTGATTGCAGTCGGTGATGAACATCAAAAGATTTTTGTGATTTTAATTAGAGCCTATAATAACACTTTTAGAAATCCTTTTGTGAATAAGAACTTTTCATGTAGTTGATTGGACAAATAAAGTCTAGAAACGCTCAGTGAAACACAGGACAAATGCTATCACGATATGTGTATCCATGTAAATTAATTCATAATCCTGTTTCCTTGTGGTAAAGACAACATTCTACTGGACATAGTACGCAAAATATTATGGTGACTTTATCAGAGAAATGCGTATAATTAATAATAATATACACGCGATAAAAGGAAATACACAGTTTGCATTGTCATGACGACAAAGAACTTTCATTTGAAAATATGCTAATATTCAAGCAATCGTTCCTGAGCATTAATTCGGCAGCCTCGAGGAGAGGCTTCCAACGTGCTCTGATTTTTGCACTAGCGCCTCGTCTCAGGAGGAAAGCACACGCTGCCAGCGTGCACCGAAAACATCGCACGCACTTCATTAGAATGACTAGAAATGAGAGGTCGGGACCGACTCGAAAAAATTATTTCAGGTAGCTTCTGGAGAAGCAAAAATTATTCGATTAAAAGCGAACGAAATATGAAATCCATTCCTCGGAACAATTTTTTGATGTCCCAGCAAACGAAATAGCGAATGATGAAAACAATTAGGGAACTCATTTTTTTCATTTTTGGATTAAAAAATGATTTTGAGTTTATAGTAATGAGATGCTAAATGTATTTGACTATTTTCTGCAGAGTTTCTTTGTAACCTAAACAAAAACGGCCAATAATTTTTCCTGAGTTGTTTTTGTCAGTTTTGCTGATCTCAAATGAAATTCGAGCAGATGTTTTTATTACCAATAGTAGATTTTATATACGAGAAAAGCAACGTTTAAAATGAACTTTGTGATGTATTTACATTTCGCTGATGCTACCACTCACATTATTGATCCCAATTTTCGTTCATATTTGATTCCCTTTAGCTTTCAATTTTTATTTTTCATTGCGATTTAAGTTCCATCATATCATTTTGACCTAAATTATCTAATTTGATCACTGACAGTAGAGGAACAATCAAACGGGCTTATAAAAATTGACCTCGAAAGCGTTCAGCACATGAAAGTCTAATAGATTTAGAAATGTATATCGACGAAAAGGCGATTGCTTTAGACTGAAGAAGAAAAGGTACAACTATTTTTCAAAGAAAGAAATAGTACAAGCGGCAAACGTTTAAGAAAACGTCGTGTAGTTTTTTTATTTTGATGATACGCGTTAATTTCATTAATGTTTTTTTTTAAGTTTGAATTTTGACTAGTTTACTCATGTTTTTTTCAGTTGTCTGTTTCAACCTGTTATCAACTTTAGTTATGAATTTTAAACTAATGAATTTTTCAACAGCGTTCTGAAACATTTTTCAAGTTTAGAGCCCAACATCGTCAGAAAATCGCTGAAGAACATGAATGATTTCTACTCTTCCTTCATTGAATTTCAGTCTCCAGTGTTCGATGGAGATCCTTACGGCTCATCCCTCAGAAGGATACGACTATTGTGTCCATAGGAATTAGAACTCCTAAGTGAAAAAATGTCAGGTCCTCTGCTGAGAGCTTGGTTAGCTTTCCTTTTGTTGAAATATTTATATTTTTGTTTCGTTAAGGACCAGTTTTTTGGTTCACTGCTGTCCTGTTTTTCAGCACCTTTGACTTTCTTCTTCAGATTTTATCTAGTTTCAAAACCTTTCTTCTTAACTTACTATTTTTAATGGCAGGGGATGTTGTGAGGGAATACACCTTGTGCGTAGATTCCGCGTTTCCGTAACTCCATACTAAGTGATGCCTTCATACTTCTTTTTTTTTAACTTTTCGTTATGATAATGGAGGCTATAACTAATTAATAATCAATCCGTACGATATATATGTCTGGTTTCACACAAGAACGTCATCAAACTTTGATCGTGTGATAAAACTACGCGCAGGCTTCTTTCTTACTGAGCAGCGAATCATTGTCATTGTTTCCCAAATTATCTTCATGATAGATTTTAGACTGCCAGATTCGTGGTCATTCCAGTGATGCGTATGATCCTAAAACCTGCAAATGAAAAGAATATTCCTCTTTCCTCCTCCCATCACGCCACCTTTCTAAACTTCGCGGTGGGGAATAGAGTTCTCAGGGCACTACATTTAGAGTTGTCATTCTAAGAGCCTGGATGAACTGAACTGCTCAGGATAAAATTATTCTCGAAAATTCAGAAGACCTTTGCACAGGGTTTTTCAAGTTTTTCTCGATTCTTTTTTTAAATAAATTTTTATAGTTCATTTGGCATGGGAGTTAATATTTGCTTTCTTGAGTATCGTTAAATAAATATATAACGCCATTACATGTTTACCAAGTAGCTTCTCACAATTTACCTCAATTTCAGTTGCTTCATTATTAAGAAACTAGAAGCAATTTGTTCTGACCACTGTTTTACATTGCTTATGCAGTGAGTTCTATGTAAAAGTAGCGTGGATTCCAAAAATAACAAAATTCAATTGGGTTTGTGTCGCCTAGACCAAAACATGCACGGCATCTGGCGGTGGCAAGCACTTTACTCGAGCTGAAATAGGTCTGGCTGGCAACTCATTTTTATTCTTGCATTAATATTTACGCTCGCACCGCAAAAGCAGCCCCATTGCGGCTCAGCTTTGGCCACTAGAATTTCGTATTAAATAGCATGCATAAAAATGCTTGTGTAATTAGTGACGTGTTTTTATGCGCGGGAACTGTAGGGAAGAGCCTGCGGAAAGTTCGTGCTGCATAGTTAGCTCCGGATGGATGCTAGAACGTGCTGCTTAGCAAGATGTTATGGTAGCGGAAATTACGAACTAGGAGGGGAAATTATGATTTTCTAAGGTGTATCTGCCATGATCTTTTAGGTTGTTTCTAACATTCGCAGTTTTGAAAAGCAGTGTTGCACTTAAAATGATCATATCATGAACGGACTAGAAATTATCTTGTTATTTATTATTCTTGTTACAAATGGAAGTAGCAAGCACGAGGTGACTAAAGTAAGTTTACGCTGACCGTCTTACATTAGTTAGTTAAAACATGGGAAAAAACGCTTCAGGAGTCTCCTACATCAGGTGCGATGCATATTCGAAAGAATCGTTCGTGGCATTTTGATTGAATTACAAAGAAAAAACATGGATCGAAATCGAATGCCATTCTAATTTTATAATTTTTCAAAACTCGAGCAAGAAGCTATTGTTACATTGGGCATGATGAAGTTTTGGTCAAACAGAGACTCGAACAAGATGTCTGACGCGCCCGTTGCGTGTCTTTCGATAGTAACAATAGCAAGGGAAAAATTCCAAAAGCGTGCCACACATCTAGAATTTGGAAAATTAGCTCTTAGTTGAAAGTAATTTATTGAAATTTACTTGAAAATTAAACTTGACTCGGAATGAATAAAACCTAAAATGTGAAAGATCTGTGATTGAAAGAGCAGTGTTAGAGATGTGCGAGGGAACAACTTGCATCGAGTGCTTTTCATAAACTTCATCGAACACGGCCCATGTGAAACAGCGGAAAGTTGAAAAATGATTCCATTCGACGTAGCAGTTCCGGGAAGTGTTTAAAGAACAAAAGAAATTTCAGCATTTCCCTGCACTCCTGTAAGTAACAAGTCTGTCTTCAATTCAAATGGCTGGAGTAAAATTGTGCTGGGAATTGTTGATAAGTTCTGAGCGAAAGAAAGAAAAGCCATGCTTTACATGAACAAATGTTCGATTTTCCATCACTGTTGAAAATGTGTTCGCACCAAAATACATTTCAGATAAATTGAACGAGGGTGACCTGCAGAGGTGACCAGGTGACATGCAGTGGTGACCGGGTGACCTGCAGTGGTGACCGGGTGACCTGCAGTGGTGACCGGTTGACCTGCTATGATGACCAGGTGACCTGCAGTGGTGACCAGGTGACCTGCAGTGGTGACCAGGTGACATGCAGCCAGATGACCTGCAGTGGGGACCAGGTGACCTGCAGAGGTGACCAAGTGACTGTATCGGATAGCAATTGAGCAGCTGGTGGATTCAAGAACGATGCCCTGTCCTGCTCGGCGAATGCGTTGGGAGCGGTAGAACGGAGTGCGGCTGTAGTTTGTTTTCAAAAACAAAAATCCTGGCCTAATAATTTGAGAACCTTGCCCACTGGAAGTCCGCCTCCTGTCTCACACCTGCTACCCTACTGAACCTGGAGAAAATGATAGTGCATGTTAACGTTTGGTACTATTACTTGAGCTCCTAGGTGGAAGATATGAAGTCCCGAGCTGAAGGCTAGATAGGCCTCTTCTTTGTTGAAATAGAATATGTTTTTGTTTACTTGCTCACCTATTTTTTTGTTTCGCTATTGTCCTATTTTCGCCTGTTACCCACCTTCTTCTTTAAATTTGATCTTGCTCCATATTCTGCTTTCCAAACTCACTGTTTCTTTGCTCACGAGGTCTTAAGTGGGAACACAAATGTGTATAGATTACCTGCTCTTAAACGCTATACTGAATAGAACTTCTCTCCTTTTTATCTTTGAATTTACTTTGTTGGGGATAGGGAGGATCAAACTAACTGATCCAATCTTCTCTTCGCAGTTGGCTCAATCGACGCAAGTCAGTTCATGTTTTGCGTCAAAAGTTTCATGAGGAGAGCGAAACTGTGTTTTTCATGCATTATTCTCTTCAATCTGCATGCACCAACACTTCTGTCGACGACTCTTGCATTGACCCGCAACGAAACACTATCTTGGACCTCATTTTTCCGAGATTTCTTCTCCCAAACCGAAATCAACAAAGCACAGGCAGCGAAAACGCCGTCTCATGTTTATCGAATTAAAGGCAAGCTCACTGCCTCCGTGCATTACAAGCGAAGAAAATTGCATTTAAATTGTTTAGAGGGTAATTTAGGTTCAAGTATTTGTTGGCCCTAAGCCACCGGATGTTCAGTGTCTGGTGCTAAGGGTTCTCGTGGGGCTGTTGGAGAGGTTACAGGCTCTCTGTGTTGATTTAGGGCCGTGCTGCTGACAGCCTTGAAGCTGAGTAGTCCCTCCTTCCCAGAGCCCGTGCTGCTCCTGCATTGTCTTCCCTCCGACTCCCACACGACATTTTTATCTAGTGTTTGCAAAGCCCGACTCGCGTCTTGCTCAGTTTTTGCTACCTAGCTTCCTGAATTTATAATTTTTCGAGCCAAAAGGAGGGAATGCATTTTAAGCAGAGATAACGTACCTTTGGTTTTAATTTTATCTGAGTTGATGGTGCAGAAAAATGATTACTTTGCAATCAATAACGTGGCTTATTTTAAAAATGATTGTGCAGGGATGAGGCTGAAAACTTTTTGCATCCCTCAAGAAATGATGGCACCAAACGAGCACTGTTAGTGAAGTATGCATGGAATATCATGGTGTTACTAAGCGATTCATCTTGTGCAGGCATGAAAGCATTGCATCATAGGTAATGCAAATGCATCCTGGCAGATATGCAATGAGTACCAGCTTCACACGTCCGCTAAAATACATTTACATGGATGTAGCAGTTGTGAATATATCTGAACGGGTCAGTAGTTTGCTCAAGTCGCAACTTGATTAAAAACTTGAAAACGAAGAAAATTCCAAGGAACTTAATCATATTTAATTGCAAAACGTTTTGGAGTCCAGCTCCATCATCAGTTCAAAAATACAATTCATTATGTCTGCAATAAAATAAGAAACAAAAATGTTGTAGACAGTCATTAAAACAGATCACGAAAACAAAAACAAACATAAAAGCATTTCATAAAAAAAGGAACAAAATTGCTATTTAGTTACTATTTGCAATGGGATGAACTATCGGTATTGTTGAGGGCCGGTTTGCGTCTAAAAATATGCAACGACTCTAAAATCCTAAGGTCATATGAAGTTGAAGCTGAATCTAATATTTTGAAGTCTTTGGAGGATATCGTTTATAAACTCAATTTCTATAAATACTTTCTAGCCTTTGAGAAATTAGCTCTTGCGCTTAAGAATAAAACCTGTACTAACTATCCGGAGTTCATAGACAATTTGAAAACATTAGCTCATAAGTATTATTATAGTTTTAATTGAGCCACATCAAATATTCTCGTCCGTCTTCCATAAAAATGACATGTCCCTCTTGAAATCAATGGCCGCTAACGAGCAGTTAATAATTTGTAAACCTGACAAAGGGAAAGGAGTTGTGTTGATTGATCTTCCAAAATACCAGGAAAGAATGCTGGATTTAATATCTAACACCTCCAAATTTGTTTCAATTACAGAACCAATGAATAAAATAATACTGAGGGCTGAAGACAAAATCAATAATTTTTTACGTGGCTTAAGAGAGTTAACTTACGCGCCATTAGAAAATTTGTCTAATTTGCATGTATCAGGTTCTTCTCCTGCAGCACTGTATGGTCTACCAAAAATTCATAAACCTGATTTTTTGTGAAAATTTCAATTTAGGCCGATCGTAGCAGCTTATAATAGTCCGAGCTATATATTAAGTAAACTCCTTGTACCAGTCCTCAATCCTCTAACTTCAAACGAGTATACAGTCGACAATGCCTTTAAATTTACCGAAAATATTAGAAGCATTCAAAATGTAAAAAATTAAATCATGGCTTCATTTGATGTTGAATCCCTTTATACCAACATTCATCTTGAAGAAACTATTAACATTTGTCTAAATCATTTATTTTCAGTAGGCAGCTCAAAATTCATGGGTTTAACCCGCAAAATGTTCAGAACACTACTGGAATTGTCAGTAATGCAATCTTTCTTTATATTCGCAGGCAAACTTTATAAACGAATCGACGGTCTAGCAATGGGGCTTCCGTTGGCACCGTCTCTTGCCAACATTTTTATGTGTTTCCACGAAACAAAGTGGTTAGATGAATGTGCCACTGAGTTTAAACCGGTTTTCTACAATCGATACGTAGACGAAACCTTTGCTCTATTTAGCCATCCTTCTCATACTGAACAGTTCTTAAACTCTCTCAATCATAAGCATCAATCAATTAAGTATACCGTAGAAGTTGAGAAGAATAACTCTCTGGCCTTCCTCGACTGTCTCGTCACGAGAGACGCAGATCATTTTCAGACGTCAGTATACCGTAAACCAACTTTCACAGGATTAAGCTCCGGTTTCTTTAGTTTTTGTTCAATGCGTTTACCCCTCAGGGGGATACAACTATTGTATCTATAGGAATTAGCGCTCCCAGGGGGGCAATGTGAGGGCCCGAGCTAAAGGTTAGGTAGGCTTTCTTTTTGTTAAAATAACATAGGTTTTTGTTTTGTTACGGACCAACTTTTTTTCGGTTCACT
>JACJUY010000040.1:333827-382739 GCA_014220935.1 Platorchestia sp. MABIK
AATCTTAGATTCCGCTTCAACTTCATATGACCTTAGGATTTTAGAGTCGTTACATATTTTTAAACGCAAACCGGCCCTCAACAATACCGATAGTTCATACCCATTGCAAATAGTAACTAAATAACAATTTTGTTCCTTTTTTTTTGATAAGCTTTTATTTTTGTTTTTGTTTGCGTGATCTGTTTTAATGACTGTCTACAACATTTTTGTTTCTTCTTTTATTGCAGATATAATGAATTGTATTTTTGAACTGAAGATGGAGCTGGACTCCAAAACGTTTTCCAATTAAATATGATTAAATTCCTTGGAATTTTCTTCGTTTTTAAGTTTTTAGCAGTTATGACTTTCGGGAATATCAATGCGATAAAAGTTTCCAGGGAGAAGATGTGAGATTGAAAGGCTGAAGATTAGATGGTCCTTCCGTTTTTAAAAAATGTAGAAGACATGTTTTTGCTTTAATTACGCATCTTTTCTTTTCGCTCACTTCTGTTCTTATCTGAGCATCTATTGCTTACTTCTTTAATTCTTGTTTTATAAATTTCTTTTACCCTAACAGTTTCTATGCACCGGATGCAGGGCATATTGTACACAGTTCCTCGTTCCGTTAATTCCAATCTGAAAAGTGCCTTCCTCCTATCTCTCTTGGAAACAATTATTTTTGCTAAGAGGCTTAAACTAACTAATAATTTGATCTGATCTAATCTGGTGGGAAAAATCTGTTTTTAAAATAACCAGAAATTATTGCCATGAACAGCTGTACCAAGAAGCAATACAATTAATTTGAACTCTGTTAGTAACGTATCTTGGTTTCGTGAAGGGAAATGTTGATTTTCAGAGAGTGTCACTTACTTCGAAGACGAATTGAACAGATTGATTTGAATTTAGAAGTTGAGGAATCGAAGCAATAGTTGCAATGACAGTTGAATTTCATCATGATTTTACCAGAATGGCAACTCTGAGTTGAACATTCTAAGATTTGAAATAATTATAAGCTACTTGTGAATAAAAGAAACTTTGGTGTAATATTTTAGGAAGATACTTAAGGCAACGTTTATATTCTAGAAGGTACAATAATTACTAAAACTGTTTTCCCCTATTGTTCTTTTCAAACACGCAGCGCACTATCAAAACAAATTATTTGAAACAAGTTAGGAAATTCCTTGAATATTGTTCAAATGAGGCCTTGAATTGTATCCTCCGTGTTTGTGCAGGTTTAGCATTCATTTGCGCCAAAATATTGTTGCGGAGAATTTCTGTTGCGTACTGAAACGCGATAGCAATATTTTCTGTGTGAATGTAAAGTCAAGGAAATTCGGTTTAATTTTGTTATTTGCCATGACGAAGACATGCTGTAAGTTTTTTTTATCGAAAACCCATAGATGAGGCTATTTTAGCTTCGAAATAGACTCGCACACACGAGGTGGCTTCGAGCAACTAAGCAAGCAAGACTGAGCACAGCAGTCAAAAAAAGAGTGCAGGCCTCTCCTTTAATGAATGGGAAGGTTATCTCCTTCGTTCCAGTCCTGCCCTAAATACATCGCTTCGAATTCTGGAGCTCGGTCTGCCTGATTCCGTAAGCTGGCAGTTGGTGGGCTAGATTAAATGTGCTGCGAATCTGATAAATTCAATTGACTTTCCTGGTCGCGTTAGCTGCGAGCATCATTGTGATAGTTTCAGACGTTGTGCTCTACGCGCAATATTGGAGACTTATAGGCGCAGGTGACGTGTGTTACAGTAGTTAATATCCTAGGGAAATCAAATATTTAGTGGCTATAACTTCAACAGAGTAAGACGAAATCATTGTGAAAAGAGCAAATGGATTGGAAACAAGCCAATATAAATCCTCCTTTTATGTTTTACATTATGTATGAATAGTAGGAATTTAATTGCTCACTAGTCTCAATTAGTTTTTGAACCCATGGGTTTTCATCTTGATAATTTTAACTTTTCTACTATGAATGTATGTGTTATTGCACATACATCTAATCAACGTTTAAATCATGTACTTATATCTCAAGAAATTTACCACCTCAATGTTCAAAAACAGTTCGTTGTATGGCAAGGTGCAAAGAAAATACTGATTCCTACATTTCAGCTCACAATTGAAATCTAGGTAATATTATGTAGGTTTATTCAACACATAGCAAGCAGATTTAAAAATTCCCGAGTTGTTGTCTCGGTCAACGGACCAAATTCATTAGAGAAGCCGACTGTAAACTCCTCAAAATATCCTCAACATGTTAACATGCTTAGGGAATCTTGAATTACTGATGAAAATTTCGTGCACTGGCAAAGCGAGTCTCCTCCATTATACGGGGAAGTAAACACATGGGGGAGGTCGTCAGGGTAATGGCATGAGGAGAAAAATCAAGGATCTTATTCCAAAACACTTTTTGCGACTTGATTTTTGCGGAGTTGTTCGGAGCAAGAAACACCGATATCTTTTCCAGTGTACGTATAATTTTGAATTTTGTGGATAAGTTTACGTCTGATGCTCAAAATGAAAACGCACTTTAAATGAATGGACGCTGCTCTCAGGTGTAATTATGAACGAGAAAGTGCGTTCTTTACTTTATTGTCGAATTCCCCTTTTTTCATAAACTATGCGAACATGCATAGACTTGTTGGCCTGCTGTAGGACTGGAATTTACTAATTTTTTCCATTGTTCTCCTTCCCCAAAACAAAGACGTGTGATAGGACCTGCCCCCGCCATGGGGTGAGCGTTATCCCCCGACAGATGACTGCGTAATTTATTCAAGTGAGGTCATCTCGGCCTTATATCTGAAAGTTATAATAAAAAAGAGGATAAACCTAGAAAGGATAAGTTACTAAGTTGACTCGTCATGAACAAATTAGGGCTAACACTATAGAGCTCAAGCAAATAAATTTCAGCAAACGCTTCTCATGAACAAAAGCGATCTAAATATTATGAATTAGTCACAAACAGGCTGAATCAGCTCATTTGTCAATAATTCTAACCTCCTGGAATGTATGGGGACTGCCCTTCAGCGTACCGCATCAATGAGCAAATTAGCGTAATCAATGAACGCACGAAATTTTAAAGTTGTTCACAACAAGTCTACGGAAAATGAGCCAAATATTTCAGTATCCTCGTGCACATGAGGGCTTTCCAATTGATAACTTCACTGCTATTGTAGCGTCAGCATTGAGCGTCAATTTAAATAGATTAGCTCCAAATATGGACTTTTCAGAGGAGTATTTTAATTACAGCTTTGTATTATGGCACCGTTCTGATCAGAGCTTTACAGGGCAGCCTTACCCTTGCTACAGCCATTTTCGAGTAGAGCTGTTTTCGACATTTCAAATTACATGGATATTCACTATCTAATCTCTCTACAAGCAGCCCCACTGCGTGCTAGACAGGGCTTGAGAGAATTCCGGGTGCGTTTGTTTAACCAATTATCTCCAATAAACAGCGGTACAGATATTCGAAGTGAATCATTTGATTCGATTTATGCTACGGTGTGTGTTTTCAAGTTATTTGAAACAAAGTTCATTATTAAATTTTATTATTTATTCCAAGCCCTTAAACTGTCAATTTATTGTTCTTGCACAAAAAAGATATACATTTTAAGTAAATATTTAGGCTACAATTCTTAAAATCGACGAGGATTCTTCGTTTGAAACTGCTTGAATTCCCACTGTTGTGGTTTTCTCAGGGGTACAGGAGTAATTTACAGAAGTGGCTGTTCTTCATCGAACGTGATTACTTTAAAGTGCTATTTAGATCCCTCCGGGTGATGCAAATGTCGTATTTATAAGAATAAGCGGTCTTAGGTGGAAGATATGAGGTTCACTGAAGGTTAGGCTTGACGGAATAGAAGAGAATTTTTGCTGTAATACAGTTTTTTTTCGATGCGCTTTTGAATTTTTCAGCACCCATTACCCTCAAAAACTTGCTTAAATCTTTCTATTCGTATTCCCATGTCCAAGTTATCAGGATACACCTTGTGCCTAGATTCCCCGTTGGCTGAATTGTTTACTAAATGATGCCTCCCTACTTCTTCTCTTCGGAAAACTTCTGCTGCGGTTAGATAGGCTGAAATTAACTTAAACCTAATCTTAAGCATTCGCCAGAGGAAGAGTAGCATTCCTGAACTATTTTGAGGTTCATGAAAAATGCTGATAGTGTTTGTTTTTCTATGTGCACCTTGGGAAACTAATGCTTTTGAGCAGCAACCGCCTCAACACAATGGTCAATGAACAGTGCTTGTTACAGGACTTTTGTGTGGAGTTGGAGTTTCAGCAACACAATGAGTGTGCCTTTTTTAATTTCCATTTTCGTTTTCTTCCTTGCGGAAAATTTGAATTCAGGAGCTATTGGTTGTCAATGTGCATTTAATAATTTTCAATTTTACATACTGATTCTGAGAGTTGTAGAAACGTTTCCAAGCGTGTTCTTTATAGATGAAGAATTAGGGTGATCAGGATAGACGGAACCGTGTAAAATGAAGAATTTTGAGTGTTCAGAGAAATGACAAAATGGGAGATCCACTCTTATATTAACACCGTAATCATGATGGGTTAAACTCAAGTTCAATATCCAACTCAAATCAGAGTTAATTTTAGAGATCGATTCGGAAAAAATGAACATTCAATAGATCGTGATTTCATTTCATTTTCTTTTTAGTATTTATGAAAATTGAGTTCGCTACTAATGGTCGGTCAGCAGCATTATAAAAATCTCAGTGACCACCTGTGGGTCACGTCGCAGTCAGAGGCGCAGACAAAAATATCTTGGCCTGCCCAAATTTTCAGTGGACTCGCGACTTTAAATGATTTAAAAATGCGTGACTTTAAATGGATTTTTCAAGTGTCTGGTTCAGCTCATTTAATTTCAAAAATGGTGATTGTACTAATTTAATCGCTTATTTTGTTTATGAATTTATATAGAAACTAACTGCATTTAAATCAAAACTAAATGATGTGGATTGAGTAAAATTTTTCATCCTTCCTAAGCTTCTTTGTTGGTGGAAAGATGACATTAAAAAACGAACAAATTTTTTGGCCAACGCGATAGAAATTCACAATTCTAACAGTTGTGTTCACTTTCATTCAGGAAAATACTGTTTAAAAAGATTTCAGATTGCGACCAAATTTTACTAGCCTCATCACCCTTCATCTTGTGTACGTTCAGTCACTTCTTTCACAACTTCACTGCCGATTTGTCAAATGAGAGCCGCTCTTTCTTTGAAGAAATTCATCAAGATTGCGCGTAGTCTGAAGGGCTTTAGGAGCAAATATCGCTCACTGTCACCTGCAAACTTGGCCGCTAAATCCTGTTCATTATGAGGCCTAAACTCTCTTCCTCTAATACCTGAAAATCGAGCGCGGCTCCCTCTTCTTAAACGTGTAAATTAACAAAGTTCTTGATCAGTGCATAAATTGAGCAGCAGCAAGGCCGTCCTCAGATGAGGCATGCGAACAACCAATTTATTAAGCCGAGTACGGCAAAGCGTCTCGACTAACTTTAAGGTTTGAGGGAGAGAAGCAGGCCAAACTTTCTCTATTCTAAATACTCTTGGGAATATTTCTCTTGGAGAACATTGGCGAGTTTCATTTGTAGTCATTACGTGCAGCTTTAGTGCAGTACTCGAGCAACTTAGCTCTTAATCGTCAGAATTTTTTTTACTAACATCTCCGTTATTGCCACCACCTTCATCAGACTATGACATCAGGTTTAACCGACCTTAAAATAGTGACAGAACTGCTGCTAAGAACTGTGCTCCACTAAAAATACATTATTGTAGAAATTTGACGAAAAATGAAAAATCAGAGCCTTTTTATTGAGTGTGCTCTATATGGCAGGTGGGACAGTAGAGGGATGAAATGCTCTTTAATTTGGTGTTTCAAATTACTTGGGAGATGTAAACATTTTACTATAGATATGTTCTCACGTATACTTTCATCAACAACACCCCTCGAGAATCGTGGGATGGGCAATAAGGTTAGCTTAGTTCGGTCTGTCTACCCTATCCTTGGGAGACACGTACCCCAGGGCAGATGCTGTAAGCTACCTCAGCCATAGATAGGCATTTGGGTATTCTATGTACATTTCATGACACTTTGCATCTCACAGTTTTCAGGCCATTTTTGCTATCGTTCTGTTGTCGCATCTTCCTCTTTTTTTTTGTTTACTCGCTTTCTCTATGCGCGGGGTATCCTACGTGGGAACGCACCTTGTGTATAGATCCCAGGTTTTCTACAGGTCGTACTAAATAGTCCCTTGTTTTTCCTTTGTGGAAAACCTTTGCAATGGAAGAGGAATCATACGAATATTTTTTTTTTCTAGAAGAATAGAAAACAGGTGGAATTGATTACGTCAAACTATTTCGGATGAATTGTTGGCTTCACGTTCATTGTAGACTCAGGTTAGAGCCGAGGACTTCTGTGATCCTTTTTCTTCATTTCTGCATTGTATATCTTTTTTCATTAATGAAGTAAATGAATCTAATTTTAACATAAAATTTATTCTTCATATAAAAATATTTGGCAAAAAATCACGTGAACGAAAATAGTAAATTTATCAAGCAAAAATACATTTAAATAATTCAATATTTTAGGTGAATTATAATTCAGAGTCTATGCTTTACGCTGTTCAAAACAGCGCTCACGAACATTCTTGGACTATGGGTTTAGAAGTGTTAGGTTTAGAAGTGTTGGTAGAGATACGTCACACGTAGCACATTATACCACAGATATTTATGTGTGCAAGCGTAGAGAAAACCTATAGGACGAAGTTGATTAACCCTTTCCCCAAAAATTTTTTTGGTAAAAACGTTTCTTTTTCAGACTAATTTTTTTATTTTGGTTCTAAATAGTATTTTTGATGCTGGTTATGAAAACAATTTGTAATTATTTTCTTTCCATTTTTGTGGTTAACGTTTTATTGTGAAAATACCTTTGTCGGCAAAAACGAGTCACCCCCCTCCTCCTCCTCCTCACATGTCGAGAAATAGTCATTTTCTGATGAACTGGCAGAATTATCAGAAGAATTCAAGCTTCTGAGGGAAGGTTCATATTCACTATCTTCCGTTGAACTAGACAGTTGGGGTGTAACAATTGAAATCGCTACAAAAAAATGAATGCAAATGTGGATGCAAACAACACCCATTCAACGACAATGGCTGTTGGAGCAAGTCAAGTAACAATGTCCTTAAAATCCCACAGCTCTACCCTATTGCCTCTGCCAGGCATACGATTTGACGAGAATACTCGTTTCACACGTGAATGGCTTCCAAAGGCTCAAAATCGACGAGTCTATCCGAATGTAGCTGGTTTTTGAAGGCAAAGTTTTGGATGAGTATACTCGTCGACGACTGAAAAAGGAACATTTTGTGACGACGAGTATACACGTTTCTGCCGGGGAAGGGGTTAACAGACATGTTAGCTTCAGAATACTTGGGTTATGTTGGGATTTTGGCACCAAAAATGAGCTCATGAATCCCTTTATAGATCTAGTTCTAAATGAGGAAGGCTTTACCAGGTGCAGGAGGATGGAGCTCATGTTTGCCCTCGAAGCTGCTTGCTTCGGATAAGGAGTTACAATAAATGGAGAGGCGGTGCGGGGCTGACACCTTGCAAAGAGAACGGGATCAAACCAGCCCTCAGGGGTACAGAGAATAAGCAAATGGCTAGTTTGGTTTGTATGTTGAATGCTGTGGGTACTGGTGCATTCAGGGGGATACTGTTAGGTTTCCTCAGTAAAAATTAGCCCATAAGAATTTAGTGATTTGTGTCCAGTTTTTTGCTTCTAGTTGTAATGCTTTCTTTGCTATTTCTTTTTTTCCGCTTGCTTCCCAATTTGCTACTTCTTTGGACAGGGTCTCGTTTAGAGGCATAGATTCCCCCTTTTCTACTAACTATAAAGAACGGTCCCTTCTGCCTTTTTTTCTTAAATGTGACTACGGAGTCTTAAACTAACTAATGTCAACTGAAGATCATACAAAAATATTATCTCTGATTTGTTTTCTTGAAACATAAAATTTTAAATAAAAAGGAAATCATCTCGTCATTTTGCTTCAAAGTATAATGAATCGACTAAGTTCATTCTTTAGCCTTGTACTTCCATGTGCTTCAGGAGCATGACATGAACATTTTAAATTTCAAATAAAAAAGGGGATCAACTCGTCATTGTGCAAGGTGTTCGTAAACCTTGACCATAGATCCCGCGTTCCCTAAGTCCATTCTAAATGGTGCCTTCCTTTTTTCTCTCTTTGGAACGCCTTTGCTGGAGTAAAGGAGGCTTGAACTAACATCTATTCTAACGTCTAATATAATCCCTGAAATACAGAGCAAAGTTTCATGCCTGGAAGCTCCTGATTATTCTCATTTTACTGTTATGCGATAACTTCTGATTGCTAATTTGTATACTGATGAATTCCAATCACCACTCGGGATCAAAAAGTTTTAAAAAGACGTTTTAAAGTTTACCTTCAAAGAATACGGCTGTAAATTTTGAAATTCTTTAAGCAGTGCTTCAATTTCTGCGTTTCTGAATTCAGTCAAAATTAGACCATGATAAACTTTCACAAATTTGTTAGAGAGAAATCGGGCAGAAAACTTACAACTTATATTTTAAATCACTGTAAAGAGAAAAATGTCAACAGTCCAGCAGAACGTATGCAGTTAGACGATAGTGAAATCAGGTCGAGCAGAAAAATTTGCTTATCCAATTGTAAATGCTGTTTGTTCAACTAGGATTATCTTTCTGCTCGTTCCAGTTCCGCGTTGAATCAGAGGAATTTCAGCATGACGCACAGTGTCGAAGTATGAAATTATTTTGAAACCTGTTAGAATCTAATATATATGTCGGTAATTATTTTCTACACTGGTGTGTTCTAGAATTTATCTTTGAGAAAACGACATGTAAACGCACTTTCATCAAAGTTGCTTCCGAATGCTGAAAATCGGAATATTTTACTACTCTGTTCGGTTTAAAGGTTTCACCTTTTTGAACCTAAAATTTTTCCTAGCGAGGCACTCTTAAACATTTTTTTTTTAATATGGGATCCGAAAAAATCTTTAATAACTTGTGATAAAATGAACAGATTTTCGAAAACAAAACTGCAGTAGAATCCGGAGATTTAGATATTTTATTAGGTCTCTACGTATTCATGATACAACAGTCAGAATGAGAATCAGATGACACCGCGAAATTCCTCCTGCTTTGAAACTGCAGCCAAGATGACAAACTGAACAAAGGAACAATTGGCTTTCGTAAGCCCTGCATACTTTTCTAAGGGAAGAAGCATTGTCCTAGCCCAGCGAAGTTTTAAGAGAGAGTTTCAGCGAAGTTTGAAGAGCATCCTCAACTCAAGGATGCCATCATCTCAGAAATAAGATTGATCGGTCCCACCCTCACCAGTGCTGCAATGAGAAGCATGCGAACACGCGCCCAATATTGCTTGCAGTCGAGTGGACGCCACGTGAAGAATGTCATCTTCGATATAAGACCAAATGAAAGATTTCAATCTCAAGATTCTACTGCCGTTTTATTTTCAAAAAATCTTTTCATTGTATCAAAAGTTATTAAAGTTTTTTTCGGGTCTCGTATTTAAAAAACACCCTCTAGTACTGCTGAATTCGCACGCTTCTTCCGGGTTCAGATATTTTTGAATGTTCCTTGCAATAAAACCCACCGGTTGGTCGTGCTTAAGTTTTTCCAGGTGAGGAACGACCTATCGATAATCGTTTGAAAATTTTGAACGATCTTTTAAAATTAATGGGATTCAATATTCCCAGTCAATATAAGGTATTTATAAATTTTTTAGCAGCTTTTAACTTCAAGTTTGGGTTAAAAATTGAAGTTCACTTTAACCCATTGCACTCAACGTGTTAAATTAAGAGCTCTTCACTGTTGACGCACGTAACGACTTCACAAAAATTAAAGACCTTCTCAAGCCAGGCCGCATGACTTTGTGCGCAGTCATGGTGCTAGTGGAGTGCCCAATTACGGCAATGATGGGCCTGGACACTGCAGTCATTTGTGTGGACACTGGACACATCAGCGCGTTGCCGACATCGTCTTCTCGCCGTGCGTCCGTCCAGCCTCGGCTGCTTCGTTAAATGTTCACGGCCTGTCGAACTGCGCTCAATACACACGTGCTCTAGAGTTATGGCGCCGACTCAGAACTGATGGTTGTGTTAATATGATGCTTCATTTTTGATGATGGTAGTGATAAATCATCAAATCATAGTGATAAATAATATTACTGGGCAGCATGAACTGAGATTGTACGTAGAATTTACACATGACTTTTGGCGTTACCTTCATTAAAGAAGAATTAGCGTGAGGTTAAATACATCTCTGTTAAATCTTTTTTCGTGGCTGCTATGAGGAATTCACTGTGCGTCAATGAAAAGATTCCTTTTATTTTTATGAACTAAGCAAACCAAACCATGGCTACTTTGGTTTAATCAATAACTATTTAAGTATTCAGGAGCTTGCTCATGAAATTTCATCTAATTAGACTAATTAAGTAGTTGGCTTCGATAAGTTTTTGACAATGTGAACAGGAATACTCTACCTACGTAAAAATCTATACATTGTCCGGGCAGATAAACTTCATCTTGCGAGCGATGAATTATTCAGAATAATTGTGATAATTTTGAGCTCGAATTTTTCGAAAATAATCCTAACTTAATTTTTCCTTGTGGAGCTCTGCTTGTACACGAGTAACAGGTGTTTGCGGCAGGTAAAGATTCTGGAATTTGTTTTTATGTTTTTTTCAGTGCTCGATGCTTGTAAATCCAGAATTTTTATAATTATACAAGCTTAAATACGTTACCAGGCTCAAGGTCTACGCTTGCCATCATCGGGTGAAGAGCCTAAAGATGAATTCGTGTTTGATTGTATCATGATGGGTCCAAAAAGATTATTAAGAAACTGGTGTGCACTGAACTAATCCTGTTAAAAATGACGGGATTCAATACCTTTCTTGAACAAATTTTCCAGATGTGGATGACAAAAATATCCATCCTAACAGTACTCGTGATAAAAAATATTCTTGCACTTGTGCACTTGTGCAAGTTGTATCACAGATACGTCATAATAGCTATCCTTATGAACGTGACAGAGAAATGGAAGAAGCGGACTCCAAACAAACAAACCAAGGACATTAATTTATTAGATAGTAGCAGGACCCGTGGAAAATCCACGGACAATGTCTTCGAGCTTGATGGACCCGTGAAAAAATTCCGTTAACATTTCCTAACATATGCTAACCTAACCTATTCTAACGTAACATTTCCTTACCTTTTCTATCCTAACCTAACCGAACCTATCTTGATAAAATGTCGACCATATCAATGCATGTAAAGGCAATCTCTTAATGTTAAACTGAGGAATTTGAGATTCATGAAACCACAAACTCAAACGAAGTAACTAAGGAAGGATCAAACTGCCTGATTTCTTCCCTTTGTTCCTGCGATAGCGCTGCTCTAACGCTTCTTTGCGTTCTCTGTCAAGTCTTCTTCTTTTTCATGAAGCGTTTCTATTTTATTTTGTTTGAAAATTTGCACACATTTAAGAAAACCTTATATTTCTGAATGTTTCTAACCAAAAAACCTTCGATATTTAGATGTAATAAGTATCCAGTATACCAAACAAATATACATCCTTAGTTACTTAAGAAGCGGACACCAAACAAATATATAAATAAACACACAACGGGGATTAAAAGGTTAGATCATCTTCTGAAACGAAATTATGAATTTGACTTGTGTGAAATTTAAAGTGCTCATTTTTGAAAATTGCTGTTTGAATTGGAATTTTAATTCCCTCCCATTCAGACCAGCGTATGTACATGTTCTTTTTTCTACTTACACAAATTAAGCCTTTGCCTCCAACAATTCCTAAGTTTATGGAGAACATTCCAGGAATAAATATTGTCAGTACCCTGAAATATCAATGAAATTACTTAAGCGTGGGTTTTTTCGGCATAAGCGTGTACTCACTTCTCTTATAAATTAAAAATAATACTTCGTTAAAAATATATGTTAAGCGAGACAAATCATCCACACCAAAATAAATGGTCGAAAAACCTGAGAAAAAACATCAACTTTTTACCTAAACTTATCAGCAAATCACTGTATGAATGAAAAAACTTATCCAAGTTAAATGAAAAAAGTATGAAATGTGTTACGCAGACCATGTAGCTTATACTGAGTGGAAATCAATAGCAAATTGCGCGTGTAAGGCTTCTGGAACCTCTAAAAACGTAGTTGCATGAATGCTATCGATTGCCGTAATTTTGTCATTTAGTTCAGAATATTTCCCTACTAGTAAAGTTGCCTTGAAATTTTGTAAATTCCATAAACTGGAAGCACTAGCCATCGTCGCACCGAAGTAGCCTTCAGGAGACAAAGGGTTAAAAGTGTCTTTGATTTACTTCGACGCGAGAAAAAATGGAGAAACAGCTCTCACGCTGAGGAAACTTTTAATTCTTGCCTTAACTGCGATCTGATTGGCAATTTTTTTTCTTAGTAATCGCTAACAACGACTTGCTTCCTCTGTGCATCATCACTACTGCATGGCCAGTAGAATCATTCATCGAAGTTTAGATCTATTCTTTCCATCGTTCAGAGACTGCCAAAAATGTACGAGTTTTGTGTTGGCACTAATTGCGAAGTACTTTTGCCGCGCTGAGTTTGCCGTTGGAAGTCTTACCATTCTGTAGTTTGCAATTTGATTTTCCAGTAGTGAGGTAATCTATACTTCCTTTAATATTTGTCTGTACTATCCGTCCGTCACGTTTTGTGAATATAATGTCCCTACCACAGATACTTGGTTGAACTTTTATCTATCCGTGAGCGGGTACGGTAGATACCCGAAGAGAGAGACGTTTTACATGATCTTTAAAAACAGTTCTCAGAAATTATTTCTAGATGTAACACCCTTCAGAAGGCGTAGGATACCCATAGGATTTGGTTGGTTAATTAGTTTTGTCTATGGTGTGGTATTGGGAATGGAGTCCCACAGCAGATACTGTTCGCTTACCTTAGCTGTTCTGTAGATGGACCTAAAAGATTTCCCTCTTTCGTGCATGCCTACTCTGCCTCTTTGAGTTTTAATTCCTTTTTTGCTCTCTCCTCTACGTCTTATCTTCCTTTACCATCTTAAAATTCTGTTCCTATGCTAAGAGTTACCTATGGGGTAACATATCTTGTGCACAGATTCCCTCTTTTCTTGAGTTCATTCTAAATGATCCATTCTATTCGCTGTCTTTGGATGGCCTTTGTTGTGGGAATCTTAAACGAACCAAGAATATTCAATTGATCTCTGTGAAATGACACTACTATTGGACATGACGCAAAACATTTGTTGTGAGTAACGTGAATTGCAATAGTGTTCATTTCATTTGATGTAGAACTCAAAACAATATTATCGAAAATTTTTCTGAGGCCAAAAATCATTCATTATGTTGTTTAGTTCTGTAATTTCTGGGCCTTTTAAACGTAAGATCATGAAGATAGTGGAATATTATGTAAGATCAAAGCAAGATTTAGGATAAACAAAATTGATGGTAGCTTTCAGTGAAACGCCAACCCAAAGAAAATCATTGCGCGATGTTCATTTTGCATAACACATTTCATGGTGTTCATTGATTTTTTAGTCAACGAAATTTTTATTCACTCATTAATTTATTTCATTTATAATCAAATTATTCCGGGCAGCACTTCACTTCTTTGCAATTCTTTCCCAGGGAGAAAATATGAGGTCCTGAGCTGAGAGTTAGGTGGGCTTTTTTTTTGTTGAAATAATTCGTTTTGTTTTGTTGTGGATCATTTTTTTCGTGTCCCTGCTGTCCTGTTTTTCAGCGCTTCTGACTTTCTTCTTCAACTTTTATCTTATTCTATTACCTTCCTTCTTATCTTACTGTTCTTATACGGACGGGATCCTTTATAGAACACCCATAGTGCATAGATTCCACGTTCCCTTAACTCCATACTGAATGGAGCCTTCATCCTTCTTCTTTTTGAACATCTTTGTTGTGGGAAAGGGAGGCGAAAACTAATTATAATGATTTTATAATTATCCAATTTGTATTTCTTTTGTACAGTATTTATCCCTCAGGGGGATACAACTATTGTATCTATATGAATTAGTTCTCCCAGGGGGACAATGTGAGGGCCCGAGCTAAAGGTTAGGTAGGCTTTCTTTTTGTTGAAATAACATAGGTTTTTGTTTTGTTACGGACCATCTCTTTTTCGGTTCACTGCTGTCCTGTTTTTTCAACACCTACTACTTTCTTCTTCAACTGTGATCTTGTTTCATGAACTTCTTTCTCATCTTACTGTTTCTGTGCCCTTTCTGCATAGATTCCATGTTCCCTTAACTCCATACTGAATGGTGCCTTGATCCTTCCTCTCTTTGGATCTCATTTGTTGAGGATAGGGAGGCTTAAACTAACTAATAATCTAATCTAATCTTGTACAGTATTTTTGTGTTTACGAAGATGTTCCTCGAAATCTCACTTGGATAGAGAAATTTTGAAGCTACGGCACTTTTCCCGCCACACTGCTTGTAGTAGCCGAATTTTTTTTCAATTCCTTAAAATGTTGGTTTTGCCCGAGTAAATGAAGTACTAAATTAGCGCACAACTAAATCTTGGTAACTCCAACGTCTCCGAAACTTCAATACAGTTGAAATTTGATGTCTTTTAGAGTCATCTCCAAGCTATTTCTCTCCTTCATTAGCATCCTATCTATACAGTTAGCCTTGCCCCTTTTCTCTTCGAATTCATTCCGCCGAGTTTCAGAAGCCAACATGTGGTGTTTCCCAGGAATTTTTACTAGGCTTTATGCGACTGTTATAGCCATTTTGCGAGCGTGCGTTAGTCGCGGCTATTTCTATGCAGCGTTTAAATGTCGGAAGATTCCTGAACTTCTAGTTCTCTCGAGAATGTTATCTTCAGCCAGTTAGCGATATTTTCTCTGCCGCGTGTGGGCAAAGAAGTCAGTAACGACCGGAAGTTCAATGCAATTTTTATTTCAATTGACAACGCCAAAATCTTTCATTTGCAACGACATGCCTTGTTTGTATCTAACTGCTGCCTCACAAGAATGTTTTATTTTTCAATGGTAGCTTCAACGTTTACAGTTATTCTGCTTTGTGTTTTAGTTAATGTGTTTATCAAAATCTTTACGATAAACCGCTGAGAGCGTTTTGTTGTAATGAAGAAGTGGATGAAAAACTATTGTAACCTTCATTTCTTTTTAATCGTACTTGTGGTACTTGTGATATCATAATAATCATTCATGCAATGAAACATGAGGAAAAAATCTCAGCCGTGGCAAAAACTGAGACGATTCAAATCGTATCTTAGTTGTGTGTAAATCAGTACTACGGATCTTGGCGAAATTGTCCCTACATTCACTAACGTCCATCTAATGTGGTGTCATTTCTGAGAACAAATCGCTCATATAACACTAAACTCTGCATACGTATTTATGTACATCCATGAACGAATATAAATTGTTTTGTAAAAAATAATTTCAACAAATATTATTAAAAAATACTCTTCGCAATATTTGCAAAACGGAAACAGGCCATCATTATATTATAAGCGAATAGCACTTCTTTTCTTGATAACCTACGTCAAAAGTTTTCATTGATGAAAAAATTAATTCAAAACATATTCCGGCGAGAATATTAGTCCGTTTTTCCGAGGCTACGTGCTCTAATTCCTAAAATTATTTTGCACCCGAGAAGTGTATTCGAATATCAGTTTTCACCATGCATTTTCAGGCAGATTCAAGTCGTAAGTAATACATAAATGCAATTTTATTTCTTTAGCCACATAAAGTCACTGATTAAGACGCCCATTTAGGGTTATTGTTGTGTTGGAATTGGAATTTCGAGCCTACCAACTCTTTTGCGCTAAAGTTTTTCTGTCTGTTCTGGGATGCACTCATCAGATTTCACTACCCTCATTAGCTGAGCTGGACCAACTCCGAAATGTAGTATTATGCAACCGTGTAAAAGCAGATTTGGTTTTCTTGCTTTGCTTTATTTTACGTGAAAAAAATATTCTTCATACCCTCTCTTCTGAACTATCTTACTTCTGTTCCATCGCTTCGTATAGTACTCGTTTCTACGAGCCACTTTCTTTGTGCAAGAAAGTTATTTGCAAAATTGTAGCGTATTGAAAGAGGGAAGGGCTTGTTTTTTTTGCCTATGAGAGCCATTCTTACTTGAGGAACGCTTTGATTTTTTTCTTTGTTCAGTTTCCTTTGTGGCGCAACAAAGTTAATTTTCCCTTGCACCACAAGAGGGCTCGCAAACAAACATTCGTTCCTACAGACGGCTGAAACACTTTTATTAGAAAGTTTTGCTGAATCCTAATATGATATATAACCGAAATTTAGTTTCTAACTTTAGGTCTTTGGTTGCTGCTATCAGCAAAGTGAAGGCGACAAGCCTTATTTGTCGGCCTTTTACGAGCCACGAGGTTCAATATGAAGCTAAATGGCGCTCCTTCGTTTTTCAATTCTTTAGAGAGAAAATCAACGCAGCAAAACCAGATGAAGGTAGTGAAAGTTAACAGCTGTCTAAATTTTGTCTTCCCAACCATCCTAGGTGAAGATTATGTCAATTACAAGTTCACTGCGTACTATCACACAGGAAATGACAGGATTCAGTAATGCTCAATGAAGCTCAAAAATCGCTCAATTTGGTTGTTTTTGTATAAAACACTGTTCACTACCTTTCGGGTTTTCCCCATATTAAGCTTTTTCGAGTTTAGCACTCGAATCATCCTTTAAAATGTTGACTCTTTTAGAATAATAATTTACTAATATTATTGTTTCCAAGATACTAAAGAGTTCCTATTATGTCTGGTAGTGCCGTAAAATTTGCCTTGAAGATGATCGTCTCAAACAGAGTGGAAAGGTTGGCAAAACAAAATAATCTGCTGTCTAGTTGAGTTCTACAAAAATTCTGCCTCCATTAATCCTTTGAACGCGGGCTCCAACCAAATAAATCTACCCGAAAAGCCCTAGAGATACAAATATTTCCGTGAAACCAATTCCACAGATTTGCTCGCTCATGGAGCTTTTCTATCTAATTCAGAGAAAAAGATTAGGTAGTTGCAGCCCCATAAAGTTATTTATACTAATAGAAATTCGCAATGGTTATCGTTATGCTATAGATTTGAACAAAAAATTCGAATAAGTTACAAATCAATATGAACAAGCGTAAAATTAGGACAAGTGATTAGCAAATAAAATAATGAAAATCTATTTTTTCGATAGACATAGGTGCAATGAATTTTCAAAATGAGACTAGATTGTAATTCAATTTCCGTCTCTGTTTTTTCATACTCGTCCCCTCAGGGGGATACAAGTATTGTATCCATGTGAATTAGCACTCCCAGGGGGAAAATGTGAGGGACCGAGCTAAGAGTTAGGTAGGCCTTCTTTTTGTTGAGATAAATAATTTTTTTTGTTATGTTATGGACCACATTTTTCGGTTCACTGCTGTCCTATTTATCAGCTCCAACTTCTTTCTTCTTAAACTTTGATCTTGTTTCAAAATCTTCTTCCTCAACTTACTGTTTCTATGCCCTTTCTGCATAGATTCCGCGTTCCCTTTAACTCCATACTAAATGGTGCTTCCTCTTTCCTCTCTTTGAATCGCCTTTGTTTCGGATAGGGAGGCTTAAACTAACTAGTAATCTCTAATGTAATCTTTTTCATACTCGTACTTCGTTGAAATCACGACGGCATTACGCATCAAAATTAACTGCGAAGTCAGGTCAAGACCAAAAAGTAACTCTAAAATCAGAATGAGGTAAATTTTGTACATCTTCCTGTGCGTTTTCGCAAGTTGCGCAGACAATTCAGAGCTCGATGTATATCACCGTCAATAATCATTACCATTAATTAGACAAACAATATTAGACAGGGAATTGTGAACTCGCCTGTCGTACACGAGTGCTGTTCTGATGCAAGGCTGTTGTCTGTAGTGATGTTTGCAGGCCAAAGTGATTTTTGTAGATAGTTTGTAATTATGGTCCGTACTCGTGGTCTGTGATGGTGATTTGTACTGATGGCCTATGATGGAGGCTTGTACTGAAGGTTTGCAATGGTAGTTTCTATCAGTGCTTTACAATGGAGGTTCGCCTTGAAAATTCGCATGAAGAATGTCCTGAAAATTAGTGCTGAAGATTCGTGCTGAAGATTCGTGCTGAAGATTCGTGCTGAAGATTCGTGCTAAAGATTCGTGCTAAAGATTCGTGCTAAAGATTCGTGCTAAAGGTTCGTGCTAAAGATTCGTGCTGAAGATTCGTGATAAAGATTCGTGCTAAAGATTCGTGATAAAGATTCGTGCTAAAGATTCGTGCTAAAGATTCGTGCTAAAGATTCGTGCTAAAGATTCGTGCTAAAGATTCGTGCTAAAGATTCGTGCTAAAGATTCGTGCAAAAGATTCGTGCTAAAGATTCGTGCTAAAGATTCGTGCTAAAGATTCGTGCTAAAGATTCGTTCTGAAAATTAGTAATTATAATTTACCATCAGGATCTTTCGAAACTATTGAGTTAATTAATTCGTTTTTAAAATACTTTCCTATTCAAAATAGAAAAATCGCTTTGAGAACCCTTAAATGTAGTTAAGTTCACCATTTGCTTTTTTGAGCGGTATTGCTGTGAACACATTGCTGGAACGGTTCTCTAAGGAACGGTAAACATGACAGTCGCCCAGTGATAGTAAATGATGATAATTTTATGATAGTAAATGATGGATGAAAACCACACAAAAGCACATTCCAATAATGAAACCAACATGTAAAAAAACAAGCGGCAATTTCTAAAAGATAAATTTATTAAAAAAAAGTATGGTTTTCTAAGTGTGTCGGCAAATAAGAACGCGAAGCTATGCTGCCAGTCACAAACTCGTTAGGAAGACGATAAGTTGAGGAAAAGCGTACCTCATTCCGTCCCTATCTGTTACGCGATTGTCTAGTCGGTTTTAAATCAAACATTTACCGTGCTACATCCCTTCGTTTTTTCTGTCTGCAGCTGTTTTTTCTGGCTTTCTGATGTTGGCGCGTGCTATTGGATCAAAAATATATTTTTTAACAAAATTTCATCCATTATGTGTGTGTGAAGTAGAATTTCACGCAAAAATATTTCTTCAATACGCATAATCTCATGCAAAGTTGCGTTGTGTTTTTCATGGTAAGGAAGGTCTGCACGCACGTCATTATGAATTCTTAGAGATTATTTTCCTTGGGGCTATTGCAGTTCTAGGAATTATGAATGCTGGGATTAAAGTCCATTATGGTTCTCTGGTGTCGAGTTACTGACATAAGGCAGAAAATACTGAGTGCGAAAACATGTCAGAAGTTTATAATTTTTCCCTTATCTTCAATTAGTTCGTCCAAGCCGTTCATCATCTAATTTTCGATTTCTACTGTTCTGGTCTCGGGGGAAGCAATCTGCTCTATGCACTTGTGCGCTCGGCTCTGGTACAAATTAAGAGATGCTTGATGGGATAGATTTGTGATATCTGTGATAAAAATTGTGAAATCAGAAGTTGTGGAAACCGAATTCGTAGAATCGTGCTGGAGTCTCACCAGAGAACAGTTTCAAATAGAGGTGAGCTCCGTGGGCATTCAGTACCTCCTTTTCTCATAATTATTTATTTAATCTTGGTTCCGTTGAGGAACGCTCACCAGCGCTAGGAGACTAAAGCAAACTCTGCACTCTGAGAGATTGTATAAATTTGCATGCTGTCCAATACCTCTGCGAGCTGCTTGCATTGAGCATGCACGTCGATGTTGTGCTCTCAAAGCAAATCAAGCAGCATTCTCTTGGAATGCATGCGCAATTTTATTAGAGATCAATTCCACTGTTAAGTCCTGGACGAGGGGCGGGGCATTAAATGTAAATTTGATTTCGGCATTGAAAGGAAATCAGAAAAATGCAGTTACGGTAATGTAGAGTCATTGAAAGAAAGTACGACGGTGTATTTCTGTTAAACTAATTTTTTTTTCAATTACTTGATTTACATTTGCGTTTGATACCTAGTTTCACACATGGCTCAGTAGAAAATCTTCACTCCTGCTTATTTCTTGTTGCTTTCGAACAGAGGCTCAAAGGCGGGAAGATTTCGTTAAAACTCTAATCCTGGTACGGTTAATTGACTCTGTCTCAGTATGGAGGTAAAACAGGAATCCAAGTACGGAATGTGGAGGTTTAAACTTATGATTTTCATCTCGTATCATAGCTGAAAAGTATACGTTCAATCAATAAGCGTATTTCTAGGCCTCTTTCACCGCCTACGGAAGCTATTTTTCTACGATGTGGATGAAATCTAAGTTCAACTTTGGCAAGGTAATTCATACAACTTCCGTAGCTTGTTTTTATTGTAAGTTGAAGAAATATATTAGCCTGCTCTATGGCTAACTTGCGATGCAAGAAAACATGGATGACATGTTTACTTAAAGCGTAAATTTTACAGGTAAAGCATACTTCTTTTTATAAAAAGCTAATTAGAGCACCACCGGTGGAGAATCCTTTTGTCTTGTGTGTTTCTTCGCTCAACGGCTTCTGGCCTGGCTGATGTCAGTTGTGTGCTGGATGTACACTGTTGATGCTCACAATTGAACCAACTCTTTTTAGTAAGGAGCGTTTACTAACATTCAGTACTGGCCTCAAAGTGTGTATTACCTGACCGTGTGATTTACTTTTACTAGAGCTCACGTGCTGGTCGGCATTTAATCTGAAGAATTTTATCCCGTCTTTCTTGAGTTAGATTCGCTTATGCAAGTCGATGCTGTTCGGCATTAGTCTGAAGAATTTCACCCCTTCTCGCTGTGGTACAGTGGTTAAGGGATCGGCCTTGCATGTTGGAGGCCCGTGTTCGTATCCCGGCACTGGCGCGGCGATTTTCCCCGTTGGGTATAAGGGAGAGCTCAAGCACAATACCCCACTCAACCCAGGTGTCGGAAATGGGTACTTCACGGGGGAACCGTCATGGTGTCCTATATATAGTGTTAGTTATAAGACATTTGAAAAACCAACGCTTAAGATCATATGTATCAGGCTTGATTGGAAATAAAACATCCTAAGATGCCGATGTTTGTTTCTTTCTTGAGTTGAATTCCCTCGTGCCACTCAATGTTGTCCAGCGCTATGACGAAGAATTTCCTCGCTTCTTTCATGTGTTAAGCTCTCTGTAGCTACTCGGTGTTTTTCTGCATTATTCCGTAGAATTTCCAAACGCTGGTCATGGGTCAATTTAGCTCTAGCTTTTCGTTGGGGAGCAACATTGCTTCGTCTTGCCATTTCGCGTCGTTCATCCGATCGTCTTCGATGTTTTTCTTGCTATCGGAGTCTTGCTACTTCTGTCTTGAGGTTGGACACATTTCCATCTTTGGTGGCCTCTTTTGCCGGAATTTTATTCTGAAATGTCGTCTGATATCTCTTCAAAGCTTTTCAAGAAATTCACAATTTCGAAAACAATAACTCAAGTTCCAAAATCTTGGGCCTTATACCCAGTGGTAGCCAGGTTACTGGTCGAACGAATTTAAAACATTTCTTTTTGCATTATCAATTAAAAATATCAAAGCGACATGATGAATTTCAACCACGATAGAGGTAACGAGGTAGGGTCATTTCTATGGGAGCAAATACTCCTCCTCTTGTTCGGCTAGCCAATAGAAAGGCTTTATTTCAAACAAATTTCATGACGTCACCAAAATGCCATGTCGTTAGGCCAATAGTGGAGCCAGATTTGGGGTTAGCAGTGCTACCAGATGCAATATGAGCGCTGCTATTGGTTCGTTGCCGTGACGTCAGCACACCCACACAGTCGACGAAAAAAAAGACTGGTTTGAACCTACCTTGTTTCCTCTACCGTGATTTCAACAGAGAAAGCTCCATAGAAAATATCTATTCTAAAAATAAGCCGATTGCGTATTGTGGATACCATAATCAAGAGGGGGTCACACGGACGGAGGGACGGACGGACGCGGCTACTTTTATAATAGTGATAGTAATATAACTCACACGAGATTACAGTTAATCTGCCATCACTAATGCCAGACTATAGTTATGATGTGTCAGGGATACACAACGAGATTATTAAACAATAAGTACTCTACACCTTTTTCACTTCAAATTAATCCGAGTCAAGTTCAATTTAATCCAAGTCAAGTTCAATTTAATCCGAGTCAAGTTCAATTTAATCCAAGTCAAGTTCAATTTAATCTAAGTCGAGTTCAAATTAATCCAAGTCAAATTCAAATTAATCCAAGTCAAGCTCAATTTAATCCAAGTCAAATTAAAATTAAAAACAGTCAAATTTCACATACATATATAGGAATACATTTGGATTTTATGTACATAATGGTGTATTCCGTACTACCGGTTCTTAAAATAATTTTAAAAATGATTTTCAGTATCTTATGTACCGATTTCTCTAATATAGGAGTATAGAAGAGAGTGTTTCTCATTGAATTTGAATCAGCGCTTCCCTCAAGATGGATCTCTACAACCAAACAACGGACTATCAAACAAGTGAAAATGAACGAGAAAATATACGCCCAGGAGTAAGAAAAGGAGTAAAGAGAAGAAAATACAAGAAAACACGAGAAGAAAAATGCAGAGTGATAGATGCTGCATTGAAAGATGAAGATTAGAGAGCAGTGACAAAATTTTTCTTGCTAAAACATGAATGTATCTGTGTAGTTATGCACTCATATAAATTGTAATTAAATGGAATCGTACATTAGTACTCAGTGAATCGCATTTGTATATTTTTTTAAAGATTAAATGTACATGTCGTCTATTAGTAATCTTTTGTATTTGCATGTATATGACTTAATATATATATATATATTAATATATACGTGATGAAGTGGAATTTCACGCATATATATATTTACACTTACGTATATTTATATGCGTGAAATTCCACTTCATCACGTATATATATATATTAATATATACGTGATGAAGTGGAATTTCACGCTAATAAATATACGTAAGTGTAAATAAATCCTCGAAACTATGTGTATGTGTAACAAAAAATTCCCTTTTGAACATAAATATTTGAATGTATGCACACTGTCATCAATGTAGAATTTTAAAACAACTTTAATGAGGAGTATAAAACGAAGTTTTTATAATTGACTTGCATCTTTTACACCGCTCAAAGATCTGAATCACACTCGGCCTCCTGATACTGGATACTTACCACATTTTACGACAACTTGTTTTTATATTGCAAAAATTTTATGTATTCCTTGCTAAAAGGAAAAACGACAGTCTTGCTCATCACATCCAATAGATACCTATTTAACACAAAAAAGCTCAAATTGACAAGTGATTATGTCAATTTTTAACTCAACTTAGGGTTCAATTAATTTGATTATGACTTGGATTAATTTGAACTTGACTTAGATTAAATTGAACTTTACTTGGATTAATTTGAGCTTGACTTGGATTAAATTGAACTTGAATTGGATTAAATTGAACTTGACTCGGATTAATTTGAAGTGAAAAAGGTGTAGTTCTAAATTGAGAAAGACCAAGCAGCGTTCAGAGACTCCTGTCAGTAAAGCGTTGAAATGAAGCATGAGTAACTTGACTTCCTATTGTCGCATTAGAGATCCCTAATAAAATTTGCCGCTCAAGATAATAATGTAGCGTGAATGAAAGATAAAATTGATTGATAGCAGGCGATGAGTTTCTCTTTAATTTGCTGGACAGGCTCATGAGAGCAAACTTCCCAGTCAGGCCAGGGCAATCAGTGGAGTAAATTGCATGAACGTCCGAGGCACATCGAGGCATATCAGCCAAAATGTGGATGTAAATGAAGTAGCAAGTGAAGCGTGAGGTACCTTGTAGGCGGCAATAAGGAGAGACGCCGCGTTTGAGGTATGGTGTAAAATGAAAAGGAAACGGGGCCTGAGACTTGGGGTGTAATATGGATGAACTTGGGAAAGACGTCAAATGTTGGTTAAATATAATGAAATAACGATCAAATGAAACATGAGATTTAAAGCATAATGTAGATGAAGTTGAGGCAGGGCATCAAATGTATGTAGAGTGAAATGAGAATTGTAATGAGAGGTGAGGCTTGATGAGAAGAGAGGTTTTCAACGAGGAAAGTGTATGTGCGTTAACGAGTTAATGAACGTAAGGGAAAAAGTGAAACGCAATGTATTTCTGAAGGTGAAATATGGCTCATAAACAATTGAAAGTGTATAAAAAGTAATAATTTTATGTCAACTATTCATAATAATATTCCTAATAGTTCATCCCAAATTCATAGGTTAATTCGCAGTATTGATATAGGTTGAAGAGTTCATGATATTTATGTCTGCCTAGAGTGGAAGACAAACATGACTAGTCACGTGATGTTCTGTCACAACCAAGAAAGGTTTAAAAATTAATTGATGAGAGCAAGTAAATCCTCAAATCAGTGAGACAAATTCTTGCCAGAGGTCGAGTTTCAATGGCCTATCCTATTCAACACCGCTGCGGTACTTCTCTGCAGTTCGGCGCCTGACATGATCGTGGCTTCTTTACATATTAGAAAAGCTTATTAAATTACTATTAAATTTTAAATTTTGTGGGGTTCTCGGATGAAATACAACATCAGGATCACTGGCACTTCATAGTTAGGGCAAGTCGGGTCGTGGAATGTTGTAGGCATCAATTTGAAGCCCTGCAGGCCTGAGCCATCCATCTTGCTGCGCTGGCGTTAGCTACGCACAAGCTGTGGCCTCTACGTTCCCTCTGGTGCCGGCCGAATATTCTGCAGATTGAAGCTCTGATTGTTTTCCATGTTCATAACTATTCAAGTATGTAAAAAGTTAGCTCCATCAGCCGTAAGTGATGAATACGCATAGCTGTTTCGTGTATAGTTTGCGCAATGTTTTTATCTTGTTTGTTGACCCGAATCGCTATCCTTTCACAGGAATGAATGAAACCATGATCGCCATCGTTTGATAGTACTTTGAGTATATAGAAAAGAATTCTTCTCAAGGACAGCTGTATGACTTCAATGCGTTATAATTGCTGTAAATGTATCGAACTATCAGTGTGTGCTACTGCTGTTACTTCCTTCATACCTGAAGATTGAAAATGTGAAGTAATTTCAGGGAAAGTTTTTTTCCAATAGCAGAGCTAAAGAAAGTTACACGCGATGTGCGATTCTTGTACTCACTGTAAGTGATGACAAAACATATTTTTTTATCTGATTGTATCAGACTTGGATTGCAATCGAAACAGGCCAGAATACCGGCATTCGCAATGAGGGAATGGCTCGTTGATCATCAATGCTGTTATGAATTATGTCTTTGCTCATGGCGGTGTTATTCATTGTACGCTCATTTGTAGGATCATTCGTTCAGCGAACAGCGCCAGCGTGAGAGAAGGATCATTCGTTCACTGGCTTTTAAGCCATTTTTGCATGCATTGTATTTTTGAGCAGTTCTTTATTAATTTTTCATTGAAATTAAGGATTTATCTCAATAAGATTTCACTCAAAGAATTACGCACCCGTGTTCAGAAATTATGCACAAAGTTCTGGCAATATTTAAAAGACTGCTAAATAATAAAGTTTGGCATTTTGACACAACTAACTGAAAACAGCTAAACAAAGAAGGTCACTCATTAATTGAATATTTTTTTGTAGGGTAAAGTTAGGATGAATAGTAACAAAATTGCAGTAATGTAGGAATAGTCTGTAAAGAAACAAACGTTGCGATCTTAAACAAGGCACTCAAATTCTAAAAAAATGGATTTCCTACTGCTATGCATTAGTTATAAGTTCATTTTATTTTAAAAATAAATATCATCCAAAACCTAGGCATTTACAGTAAGCTAAAGAACTTGAAACCTATAATATAGACATATTTGTATTGTATTTGCGTGTCGTGAATCTTTTAAAGCAGGGATATAACGTTAATGAAAATTCAAAATGGGACAAATTAACTGGAAGCGGAAGAAGATTTCCGGAAATTATTTAATAGTACTTTCAGATCGTACTTTCCTGCATTGGTGATTACAGCAGAATGAAAAAGATTAATAGGGGTCTATCCGAGTGAAAACTTCTTGCATGATCAGCAGCACGAACAGAAAGTACTCAAGCAGTAGAGCCCTGATAAATAAAAAGGTCCATGATTCACCACTTTGATCCTTAGAACAACGTGTATATATGAAAGCCACAGATAGGTTCATGCCTATACCTACGGTACCTTTGAAATTGAAAAATCACGGAATGCTGATACTTGACAAGGATAATTTCGAACATTACTGGAGATATCTAGAAAATCGTGATTTTAGGTTCTTCCCACGTTTTTCCGTTTTGGGTCCAAGGATCGGAAAGGGTGCGTGCAGTTTTTTAGGAACCATGACTAAATAAGGAGTACTACAGAATTTGTGACTGCTGAAATTCCTAATGAAATGTTCAGCAAGTGTCGAAGCAAAGCCATTAGCACTGAAATGAAATCTTAAAAATTACCACCATGCAGTTGAGAAAAGCAAGGAAAAACACCAGGCCTACGCAACAGGGTTCCGCAGGTGATATTTTTGACATGTTAACCACGTTAGCGCTGCTGCTGCCGTCAGTTTGGTTAGGGTGGAAGAAGCAGAATTGACGAGCCATCTTTACTGCTTTATTACATTTTTATCCTTTTCTTAGAAGCCGAGGAAACTTAATTACACAAAATTATTTTAATTTGTAAGCCATACATACTTTAATTTGAATAAAAGTAGTGAAATAATTGGAATACTGTTCATTCACTGGTACGTAAATGAACAATTTACGTAGTGGTAGACTTATGCACCAATACGCAGTCAACCTGTTAAAACAAATAGTATGACCTGTTTACCTATTCCGAGACCTGAATAAAACCTATTCCGAGACCTGAAGAAGTAAATATGCGCAATTTCTGAACTATGCAGGATGAACTATCGCCAGAGGAATTAAATATAGGAAAAAAACGCTTGAGTATTGTCACGCAATAGTTTGGTAGCATTTATACTTTTGATGTGCCGAAAAAGTAGATGAATTTTAACACGTGCCCTGCGAAGGAATCCACCGGTGTCACTGAGGGGGTCTTCATAGTGCTGCTGACCCACTTGCAGTCACTCACTCAATTTTGATATTTCCTTAGTGGAAGCTAAATGAAGCCACGATTTAGTTAATGTTTGCCATTTTCAAAATTGCTTACTACAGTTGACTTTCAATTCTAGTTGAATACTGAACTTCGTTTAAACCCATCGCAGGAAACCCCGTGTTAAAGGGCAATGCATCCCGTTGCGGAAAACAAAACATAGCGCCTGTAAATCACCGGTATAAAACTCCTCCCAGAGAGATAATGTGAGATCACATTAGGCCCAACTTGAATGAAAGGCCTTTCAATGGACCGAGTCTCCGCTGTCCTATTTCTTGCTGTTACATTTATTTCTTTTTGAACTTAAACCTGAAATGTCTTTCCTTGTATCCCGGAATGGCTCAAGTGATTTTTTAGACATTGAGATTTTTTTATATTTAAATGGATTATCTTGTTTGTCAGCTGTCTTTTTCGTTAAAGTCTTCAATTTTCACCCGTACTACGGCATCCGTGTAACAGGGATGTTACAATTTTTTTCTCTATGTTGCAGTGATGGATTTACGAGATTTACAGGATGAGTTGTCTCTGTGGGTACTTAATCTCCCGGTGTGTGTATCTTCTTGATTTCAATGACAAAAACTCGATTCATTTAGCTCGAAAGCTTCCTCTCCCGTGCTTTACTACTTCATAGCTCGACTGCCGGTTGCACCTCCGTGTGTGGCAGTTGCTGTTGATTTTTTTTCGCTTACGGGGATTCTTCTCGGAACCAGTTGCCGTGCATTTGACATGCGACTTTTCTAATTCGAGACTGTCAGGAGACAAATCTCATGCACATCACTTCCCATCCCCATTGCATCGTGTTCAAAGCCCACGCTCTGACCATGGGCATGCTGCCATTAGTACTCGCTTTTCAGTCATTGTTTAAGCGGCTAAGCTTGTATTGCAATGTCCCGAGAGCTTCATGCTCATTATTACAAGATCCGGGAAAGTCTTATTGTTTTCTGCTCGAGACTAGGGCATTTTTATCGATTGAGAGGCGAGAAGTTTAGAGTCTTGCTCAAAACTCATTCTATTAAAATTCCTTGAATTAAATTACATTCGGGAAGGGTTAATCCCGTTTAAAATTCTGACAATTGTAACGAGGAATAAGGTCATCAACATTTGTTAAAAATTACGTTTTCTTTATCTGAGTATAATTTTTCGAAGTTCTTGTCATCAGTTGCATTGATAAAGACCCTACTGTAATTTTATCAAACACTGGTTAAATATTATGTTTATTTTATACGAGTATGGTTTTCTAAAACTCCTCACGGTTACTTTCGATGAAGCCTTTCTGTTCAGTCTGCGGTGTTATCTTCAATGTACTGGTAATAGTACCACTTCCTCACCAAGTCTCTTCTAGTGGAGCGAGTAATTGTAACACTCCATTACTGTGCGATGCCTTGAAATGGCCCAAAGCTCTCGCTCTCTCTCGTGATGTCTGGAACTGGAAAGTTTTTGGGCTCGTCTACGTTTAAATTGTACAGTACATATAACTCTGGCCGTGAAGTTGATACATCGTCTGGTGTGAAAAAGTTGTAGAACACTACTATTGGATCCTAGATTTCTGCGGTTGAGTTTGTTAAGTTGGTGATCCTAGAGTGGTCACATTTCAATTTAGTACATTTAGCTCCTATTTCTATCAATTACTTTGGTTTTTAATTACACGATTAGCATCTGCTTACGTTCTCTATTCTTTCATTGGAACTTATTGCTAAATATTTTCGGTGATTTTTCCGTTGTTAGGAATTGAAGCAGTAAGTCCCATGCTTGTCGAAATGAAGGTTTATTTTCCCCAACCTTGCCGCACAGAGCTTTCAGAGTTTGTTGATACATTTCCAACTGTCAGGAAGATACAATAATTATTGTGTGTATGGAAATTGGTGCTCCAAGGAGTAAAATGTGAAGTTTTAAGCTGAAGGTTAGGTGTTCTTTCTTAATGTTGAAATAGAGAAAGTTTCTTCTATTTTGTAATCGACTATCTTTTACGGTTTACTGCTGTCCTTTCTTTTAGGCCTATCATCTTTGTCTTTGTTATATTTCCCTTCATAAACTTCTTTCAATCTTGCTGTTTCTATATGCAAGGTGGGAAGGGCAAGCCTCATGCATAGATTCCAAGTTCCCATAACCCCATATTAAATGGTACCTCCCTCTTTCTTCTCTTGTAAACAGCTTTGTCACGGTCAAGGTATCTTGAGTTAAATTTTTACCAAATCTTTAACCTTGTTAGATCTTCCCTTCGCTTCACAATATATCCGAATAATTTTCTGCTGGGCTTAAAAACTCTTTTATGAGTAATTTCAATGATAGTCGCTAAGCAGAGCTTTATCTGGCGTGCAAATTTTTTCTGATCAACTGATATTTTAGCAAATACGTGTGCAAGATTTTCTGTCACTTTCAAATTGGCATTTTATTCTCAAATCGATCAAAGTAACCACTCATTGGAATACAATCATTCTATGAATGGAAATTTGCGCTTCCAAGGGGAAAATTATTGGTCCCAAACCAAAGGTTAGGTAGGCCTTTCTTTTACTGAAATAGAAAAGGTTTTTTGTTTTGTTCCGACAATCTTTTTCAGTTCACTGGTTTTCAGCAACTACTAATTTCTTCTTCAACTTTTATTTCATTTCAAAAACTTCTTTCTTAACTTGTTGTTCTATACGCGAAAAGTGTGTCGAAACAATTTGTGCACAGACTCCCCTTCCATAAACATCTTGCATCATTCCTCTCTCTGGAACACCATTGTCATAGATAGGGAGGCATAAACTTACTTATCTAATTCTTATTAGTTCAAATTGTTCTAGCATATAAAATAAGATATTTAGCCATTCTTCAATGGTGAAGATAAACTATCAAAAAGCATGATTTCGCCTTTCATTTATCAGTACAGTAACACAATGTGCGACACAATACGCGGGCTCTACAGCTACAGTTTTCACTTTTCGTATGAGAGAGCAAGCAGATACGAGTTTCGGTACGGACCATCGCCTCACCAATCCTACTCGCTCTAAAGCGAGTATTAATGCATAAAAGTGTAAACTGGAGGTAAAATTAAAGTATTTCTAGGTAGTTGCTTTTTCCGCAGGTGCATCTGATTTTCTCATTTCAAACTGTTTTCATTTTGCGTGATAAACACTTCCCAGTTGGTTCACTAGTCGGTTGTAGCCCGCACATACAGTAGGCTGAGATATTTTATTTTAAAGCTCATGTTGTTCAAGTTCTATGTTTAAGTTATCTAAGTATATTTATACGCACGAGAGCCAACGCCTCCTGTACCTCAAGGCCTGATCATATAATTTGCGACATCACATTAGCAGTTCTTCATTTGTGATGAATTGATGGGGTAAAATTAAATTGACTCGAATCTATCGATGATTTCTTAAGTAACGGATTTAACCAGATTTTGAAAATCTTCCGGGTCATTCAGCGAAATTTTTTCTGTCAAATGAACGTAAACAAAATTTAGTTTCCATCTAATTGGTTTTGACGCAAAATAAAATTTTAGTCGTGATTGCGTGAGCACTATTAGAACTTACGACATCAGATTAAACCATTTGAATGCATAAAAATATTGAACTCGCGCAATTTTTGGAACATCAGCAGAGTTGGAGGTCCTCGTTTTACGAGTGGAAAAGGAGATTTATACACATTCAGTAAGGCTACTTCATACCAGTTTTTTTGCATGCTAATATTATGTGGAACGAGATTTTCAAAAATCTTTCGGCTATAAAAGCCTGGCTCAATTTAATTATCAAAAAAAAGAAAACACGCTCGAAATTGGACATAATAACTCGGAAAGTTTTCTGAGCTACTATTTCTTCCTCCCGAACACTGCATAGCTACGTGTGACGACGGCGATTCCCTCATTTGATTGCAAGTAAATGAGAAAAAAACGCACTCCATGAGCTGAAAAAATATTCACTAAGAATCTACACTCATCATTCTTAATACATCATGTATGTAACTTGTGATCACTCGAACGTAATTTAACATAAGAAGTTTTGCAGGAAATTATACGGAGAAAGAATTTAGGGAAACTATATTATTATGGGTTCTACTCAAAACAACCTCCCCTTCCGACCATGAACATGACGTGATTGCTACGCAGCAGATCTGGAGATGCAGGAGGCCATGACGGACCGAGAGGCAGGAGCAGCAGCACCAGCACACCGCCAGCACGGGACCGCGGTGCCGCCGAATTAAGGCACCGCTGGACAAACACGGAGCCTGACACCGCGCCGCTTATGACCGTCTCCTTTAAACGCCTCCTGTGCTTGGTCAGGGTGCGCCTCTCCCTCTCCCAGCAAGACCACTTTAATGCTAGAAACTCTTTTTCCACTTCTAACCCACTCAGGTAAATATATATTTTCAATGCTCTAACCTGAAATGCTTATAATGGTGAAGTATTTCGACAATGGTGTGGTTAGCTCAGGGGTTTGAGAAGGCGCAGAAATTGAGTCTTTCAAGCATACCGCAAAAATCTTAAGCTCATGAGTAATCGCAAATTAATCTCGGGAAAGTGAGATCTGGAAACATTGACTGCTGCAAGCAATGTACAGTGGTAAATCTACCCCTTAAATGATACCTACCGAAAATTACAGCCGAAAATACATTCTTACAGTTATTAGGCAAATTTTTACCCTAGTATCCGTGTAGTCACGAATTTCCAAGGGGTTTGACGTGAACATTTCATTTCTATTGACGCTTGAACGTATGTATGTTCAGATATTCACTTGACAAAAGCTTCTAACGGGAAATGAAGTTTAGAAACGTTTGATCTCGTGATTAAAAATTCAGTCTAGCTGTCTAACTGATTGATTTCGATTTCTGTATTATTTAGGAGACAGCTGCAGCCACTCCAGATTTGATAATTTAGCGCCAAGGGCAGAATTTATTGGGATGGCTGACTCGTCTTATTTGGTAGTCTCTATCTCTAACGTCAGGCAAACCTGCCAGGGTTTGGCAGTTTTAATTTCTCACGTCAAGTAAACCTGCCAGACTTGATTCCCCAGACAAGCCTGCCTGCCTGTGTGACACTGGCATGCCTGAGAAACACGTCTTCGTGTCCGGTGTGTGAGTGAAGGGAAGTAGTCTGCTTGAAAACGACCTTCGCAGCCCAGCGAGCACATCTCGTGCAGCGTCAGGGAGCGCTGTTTAATGAGCCGGACATTTCTAGGGCTGTTTCCATGCAATGAGACTCCCCATTAAACGGAGTGCGTCATGGGCCATGTTGTTGACTTTCTTTTGTTTCTTCCCTCGGCTCTGGCGAGTTGAATGATGAATGTAGCGAATAATATCTCAGAGTTTAATAATAACAAATACATCGCTTGGTGTTTGGGGCCACTGCCCCTCAGGGGGAAACAACTATTGTATCTATGGGAATTAGTGCTCAAAGAGGGAGAATGTGAGGTCCGGAGCTGACAATAGGTCGGTTTTCCTTTTGTTAAAATAAAATGTTCTTGGTTTTTGTTTTGGGCCATCTTTCTTCGGTTCACTGCTGTCCAATTTTTCTGCACCTGCTACTTTCTTTTTCAACTTTTATCTTGTTTCATAAACTTCCTTCTTAACTTACTGTTTTATGCCCATGCGATCCTGTGCGGGTACATTGTAATTGCGCATTAAACTGTAGGTGTGCATAAAGTTGTAGGTGCGCATTGAATTGTAGGTGTGCATAAAATTTTAATTGCGCATTAAACTGTAGGTGTGCATAAAGTTGTGAGTGCGCATTAAATTGAAGGTGTGCATTAAGACTTTGATATGCATTAAATCGTAGGTTGGTGTGCATGAACTTGTACATCTGTTTCAGCCTGTTGGACTGCTTGAATCAGTTCGCTTGCTCCAGTCTGTACGTTTGTCCAAGTTCGCAAAAATCTACAAGATGATTCGCATTTCACTGAAACCTCTCATACAACTTGTGTCATCTACATTGCAGAAATTGTAGTCTAATGTACAATTATCGCTGGAAATCTAAAATTTGCTCATCATTTTGAGAAATTAAACTAGTGCACGATTTGCATAGATTAAAAGAAACGATTTAGCGTTTCAAATCAAAATCAAGGTGGTGAAATTTTTTTCTTCTGTTCATGAGTCATAAGTAATAGGGCTTAAATTGTTAAAGCTTAGAGGTGTAGATCCTGGGGTCATGTTAACCCAGTTGATTTTGGCGTTACTTAGAAGTTAATGTTGATGTCAAAATCAACATCGACGCTACGAATCTAGAAAACCAGCAAATCTCGAGAACCTCCAGTGATTTACTCGTCTCAGGAGAGTGAACTTTAGCTCGAAAAGTTGCTTGTTTCACAGGAAGAAGGAAGCGAGGGCCCTCCGGCTAGATTCCTCTGCGAGCGCTGAGGTCAAACAGAAATAAAATATTAAACGCTGTTTTTTCTACCGACAGACCTGGGACTCGGCTGTCTTATCTTATACTACAGTGTTAGTGCCTGATCTCGCTGGTTACATGCCTTCTCCAGTAGAGGTAGTCAGGTTGAGTACGTTGTAACAGTCTTACTTGTAGTGTTACTACGCTCAGCCTGGCAGCGTCGAACGCGACTGACGTGCACCACCAATAATTTGTCATGGAACTCAAATGATAGATTAACGAAAGTTTTGCTGACCCTGTTATTGTCAATGACGACACAAATGCTACGAGCCCCTGTTGGAACTTTTCTGAAGTAGAGCTCTTACCCGTGACATGGGATTCGTACTTTTTAACCCTAGCAGGGTAAGAACGAAGAGCGAACTCATTTTCACTCGATTTGCATTTTCCAGCGCGACAAGTTTGCAAAGATTTGCAAAGACGAGGCTCCTTGTAAAAATAATGCAACAAAAACGCCCACATACAACTTAGGAGGTCGATTCTAAGCCCTTTTGAGCAGTCCAAGAGTTTTGCATAAAATTATTATGAAAAGTGACAAAAAAATTCGTCTGCAAATGAAATGTTCGCAGAAATAAAAGTTTCCGAAGAGGGTTTAATTCGTTCAGCATAGAATGGTATGTACGTGGAACAATAGTTTGATGGAACAATTGCATTGCGGTTTTTTGTTCACATTTTCGTTCTCTATGCGATTTTATATTCTTTGATTCTTTGTTTCGAGATTTTTTAAAATAAAAAATAAAATCCCAAACAATTTTTTGCTGAAAATTCGCTATTACATGATTTTTTGACAACTATTCACTCCACAATTTATGACTTATTTTTTTACAGTTTCCGATATCGCCATGGCTGTCATTTGAAATTCCCCTGAAGCTGAATCATTTGGGCACATTACTTTTGATGGGCAGCGTCAGTGTCGCATGAAGGGACGGATTTTGAGATCGTCCCTTGACAGACGATTCAGATAACTCGCCTAAGTTTCTCACCCTAGCACCCTCCCACCTAATTGACTTCGATTGGCGAAACTACTTAATGTTTGTCTGGTGCAAATCTGGCATTAGTTTATGATGCATTACCTTTCCAGATATTTGTTAATGTTTGAATAAAGGAAATTTTATCATTGCTCTCATAACGTCCACCACTCTAATATCGAGAGTAAATTGTAATGCAGAAACAGAATCGCAGTGAAGCTTTTAAAAGTAGAATAAATCTTTTCTGTTGAAGAGAAGTCTAAGCCTTAGATCATCGTTATAATAATGGATTTGGCTAAAAAGCTAATTTCATCAAAGCCAATCTATTTAAAGCGAAAATGCTACAATGAATAAACGAAATTAAACAAAATCTTTGCAATATTAAATATAGATGTATTTGGGCGATTGCAGGAAGACCGTCTTTATAATGGAAATAATGAATAATTCTAACTCAAAATTTTATTCGCCTACTACAATCGGCTCGAACGATGACAAGTTTTACCTATCAAGAATCACAGTATTGCTTGAAAGAGCTATGTCTTAGAAGATGGCTTCTATTTAAATACTTAGGTTGCCTTCATGTTGAACCTCTCACAGGGATAAAACTATTGTATCTATGGGAATTAGCACTCCCAGGGGAGAATGTGAGGGCCCGAGTAGAGAATTAGGTTGTCCTTTTTATTGAAATCAAATGTTTTTGTTATTTTGAAGACCACTTTTTTTCGGTTCACTACTGTTTGGTTTTTTAACACCTTCTACTCTCTTCTTCGAATTTGATCTTTCTCAATTTACCCTTTTCTATGCCTTTTCTTCATAGATTCCGCGTTCCCTTAACTCCACGCTAAATGGTGCCTTCCTACTTCCTCTCTATGGATCGTTTTTGTGGCGGATAGGGAGGCTTAAACTAATTAATAATCTAATCCTTTATGTTGACGAGCCTCGGCTTGAACGTACTATTCTATTATATTCAAACGTTATAATTTCTTCAATGTACGCAGTTTTCTCTGAAGAGCACACCACGCTGGTGGAGGGCTAAGAACCATTTTCTCTTTTGCTGCGTGTTTCGTAATTGAGCCTGAAAACATTTGACCACTGGTGAAGAAAGTGAAAAATAATTTCGATTAATACCATGATCGCAGGGTGAAAACTGCCTCACGTTACTGCTGAAATTTAGCGGCTTAACTGAACATCTTCACATATCGTGTAGAGCTGCAATTACACACACAATATCAACAGAGATCACGTGGTAAAATCGCATTTGCTCTGCTAATTTTATGCAGGCCAGCAGATATTTTTTACTACCCAGTCTAACTTTTCACCGGAGCATACAGGCGGCGAAAAAGTTAGACTGGGTAGCTGGAATATACAAAAAATTAGCGGTTTTAAATATTTGATTTGTCAACAACTCTTCATTACGCATGAAATTGATCACGCCTACACTACCTAAGTTCATTTGATTTTTTGATATATAACTTGTTTGTGAGGGACTCTTTTGATTAGAACTCGGATTCTCAACGATAGTAGATTTACTATGGACATATCACTTCTGTTTGCAAAAATTTCTCAGTTGAAACAAAACATCATTAACTGACATAACTGACGAGATATCAGCCATGCATTTATATGCCCGGCTTTGTTCTTTCCCATTCGAGAACAACTATTTATGTTTTGGCTGTTATTCTGCCATTTGGAATAGAGAAATTCATGTTAGTCCTTTACTGTCAGTGGAGGCAACAATGTGAAAAATAATTAAACTATGATAAAATTCACGCAAATTCTTGAACGTAATTGTCAGCGCTGCGTTGGTTTAGATCAGAGGCATGAGTTTTCGCTTGTCTTACTGTTTACAAAATACTGTAATATTAGTCACGTTATTGTGCTCGAATATTCACTAAATGAAGACAGTCTATCTATCTGGGGATCAATTGAGAGGATTATTATTCTTCCAGACATTGAAGCAAATTATCCATGCAGAATTTTTGGAACAACCACAACTCTTCGCAGGGGCTGTTGTAAACGGAAACTCCAGCGCTTGCAATTCCAACTTGGAGACAAAAAAATCTTGTTATCCACACAAGATAATCGAGAGTAGGGAGTTGGAATTCAGAGTTGCTTGTTGCGGTGAGAACACTGAAGCCACAGGTACAACGAAGACACATGTTCAACGAAACTTATGCGGAAGGAACTTGGTAAATCTCATCTGTGTTCGTGAAGAACAGGTCTAGGCTTATTCAAACGAATACCAGACTTATTGTGTTCATGAGGCATGAAAGGTGATGAAATTGGATCGATGGGACTAAAACTATTTTGTTGTTGGGGCTTCTTTAGAATCGTTTGGGATTGAAGAAACCCATTTCTTAATCGTTTGTTGCTGAGGAAATGTTTCAGTTTCATATTTTTCGAAGAAGAAATAATATTTACGCAATGTGATTGCCGCTAGTCTCCATTGCATGATAGGATTCAAGTTTTCTGTGTTATTGAGCGCTAACAAAATAGAGTGGCATTAATTTGGATAAGAAGCTGTGATAAAGAGAGACCAGCAAAAGTTGAATGGATTCAAATGCACTGGTTTCATAATTCAAACCATGTTTTATTTGTCATAGGAAGAAAATATGAAGTTAGGAGAACTTGTGTAACTTTGAACTTGGCAGGAAGTTTAGTTCCGGGAATTTAATGCACGGATGCAAGTTCCTGCGGTCTAGTATTAGCGCACTGCATGGACGAAGAGTTCGAGACACAAATGCATCAAAAATAGGAATGATGTAGATTCAAATTTGCAACGTGATCCAGATTGTGCAATGCTGCGTTCAGTCTAATGTGGTCCTGAACTTCATCGCTTCAAGTTATACAAGAGAGCTTGTATAGTGTCTAACAGTCTCGGGAAGTATTACGAAACGGAAACAATTGCTCACTATTTTCATGTCCGTGCATTAATTAAATCGTTTTGATTAATGGAGAAAATTTCCTCCAGTGTGAGCCCCATCCGTTGATGAAGGTTAAATCTATGTTTCTATAACAGGTTTTATTTTAAAACGTGTAACTTACTGTAGAAACTGAATTTTTACCCCATGGAATGTCAAATATACTCCTGCTCCTCTAGTTCATTCACCGCCTATGACAAAGAACGTCTGGCATACATTGCATAATGCAGCCTGTTAGGTGTGGGGAATGCAAGAATTTCACAGGAAAAGAAGAATAATAGAAGAAAAAGAATAAAAGAAGCAGGAAATGTAGAGTTATTGCGGCTGCGTATGTTGAGCACAATGCGTTTACTTCAATTTCGTGTCTGCTTCTGCAGGATTCATATTTGTAAAACGGGAAAGTTATGAAGTCCCCATCAGAGATTAAATCATAAAACTAAATAGCTCATGAAATTCACGTCAAAGATTCGGTCGTCGATCAAACTAGTTTAGTAGCTCAATTAATCTTTGGGCAATTGATGTTATTTACTGTAGATTGAACTTAATTAAAGGATTTATGTCCTCTACTACGAGACTCGCGAGAACAATCTTCAACTGATAAGCCTGACAGCTCGAGTATATTTATAAGTAACATGGCTTTTAGAATGAGACAATGCGAACGTAAAAACAACGCATAATGAATAATTCTAGCGCAAAATGATGATTAAAACATTGGCACTTCAAATTCTAAGGAACGTTAGGAACATGGGAACAACGAACAGGGAAAAATTCTAGCCAATAAAGGTGGTAGAAACAATGTTTGCATGGTGGCAGAGTGAATGAGAAATACTTCACACTAAGATATACTACAACATATTGTGTCTACGGGAATTGGTACTCCCTCGGGGAAAATGTAGGGTCCAGAACTGAGGATTAGGTTGGCCATCTTAATGTTGAAATGTGTTTTTTGCTTCGTTACGAACTATCTTTTTTGCAACTGCGCTGCCCTGTTTTTAGCACCCACTACTTTCGTCTTCAACCTTTTTCTTGTTTCATGAACTTCCTCCCCAATTTCCTGTTTCCATGCGCACGGGATCTGGCGTGGAGACACGCGTTGTGTTCAAATTCCATGTTACTTGAACTCCACACTAAATGGTGCCCTCATTTTTCCCTTTTGAACACCTTGGATGTAGTTAGGAAGAATTAAATAAGCTATGTTACCTCTAATCATTATTAATTTCACAATAAGCGATGTTCTTATATGGACTTGGAAGCCTTTATATAAATTTCATAAATTCATGAAAACATAGCAAATATGCATTGGCATGAATGCAATTTACTGTTCACACTCACGAATGACTATTGAATTCACTTTGAATATTCTCAAGGTGAGGGCACCCAAAATATTCTGAAATGAAGAGACCCGCCGTCTTCGCACCGCTTCCCAAGCAGACGCAGAAATGATCCAATTTTCCAGGTATTCCTGGCACGGAAGCTAAACCTGGAATCTTTAGCTTGGAGTCTTCGGGTCAGCCGAAAAGAAACCTAATAACCTCTGGAAGTGAGCAAGGCAGCTGTTCGTAGCTCCGTCAGCTGAGAAATAGAAGCCCATCCTTCAAATGTCTGCTCGGAAGACGCTTTTCTTTTGCCTGCTTACACGCAGACGCTGCTCTGGAGCCCAGTATTGTGAGATACTTGTGATTCAGTGGGTAATGAATGTGTGTGTTATGTGAGTGAGTTATGAATGTGTTGTGTTATGTGAGTTATGAATGTGTACGCTTGTGTAGTGATGTGATTGAGTTCTGAATGTGTGTGTGTGTGTGCGCGGAGATGTGGTTGAAAGAATCGTGAATTTGTGTGTTTGTGTGAAGATGTAGCTGAGTGCGCCGGAGCTGGTAAGTGCAATAGGATCACACTCCAAAGAATCCTCGACGCTTGCGTGTCATCTCAAATCTGTATTTTACAGAGCATGGAAACTATATCAAGTTGCTGTTCCTTTCTGTGATCTTGAATGTAATTTAACATTTGATGGTATAACACGTATTGTTTAAAATTAGAAGAGCTTTAAAATTGAACGTTTCCAGAATTTTTTTTTGGACAAATATAGAAGCATGAGCAAACTTTGTTCAAATTGAGCAGAACGTCTTCTGTTGCTAACGTTCTAGGAACGTCTTGTGGTCTGAACTGAAACTGTCGTATAGAAATTTTACACTTAGGAATCGTGTCGCTGGAATACGGATTTAGAAGTTCTTAGGATGGATAGTTTGAAATTACCATTAAAAAATTATCATGAGGAAAATCATGCTTAGAAAACCGCTATCGAGCACTTCGTAAAATTTTGCTCTCAAAATATCAAATAAAAAATTTTTGAGCTATAAAATCACGTTAACCCCTTTTTACTTCTATCAAGTCACGGCACATTTCGAAAACGAGGTGTTCTGTTGCAAAAATTAAAGTTTATTCTTTGCTGGAACCCGACATTTGTACATTCATTTGAATGCTTGATTTGTAGAGTGAATGATAAACCTAGAGAACAGTCGTTAGAAGGTGAGCTCATTATTTTTTTGCCTAATATTTGATCCTGCTTCATTTTACATATCTTATTTTGTTCAAAAATATTTTGATTTTTAAATATTCACTCGTACCTCATGTTGATGTTGTATACCGCTTTGTCTTGTGGTGTTATTCAGCGAGTGATATTCCCCTCTATCTAAACAGCACAATTTGACAGATCTCCCTCTTTAATCATTCCGCTTCTCTGTCGCTTACCTGCAGCAGATGTCACTAGTGAGTACAGTATGACATTCGATTTCTAGCCTATTTCAACACTTGGTCCCTCGTTGCATCAACACGTTAACTGCCATGGGTTAAGCTAATGATCAATATTCAACTCAAATTTAATCTTAAAGGCAGAAAGTAATATTGTAAATAGCAAACATTGACTAGATCGTGCCTTCATTGAACTTTGATTTAGTGTTTATTAAAATTGAGTACGTGACTACTTGTTGGTCAGCAGCATCATGAAAATTCCCTCTTTGAACCACATGTGGCTGACATGCTGGCTAGCGTGTCTTGTCAATGACTTGCTTCACTATGCAATCAAAATGTTCTTGTGAAGTTCTTTAGTATTTAGCCCACCATCACAGCCTAATGCATCATGGTGTAGAAAATTATCATACTAGGGATGTCTTTGCAACACTTGGTGATGAAAGTTTTCAATATTTTAACAAAAGTTTCTCACATTTTCTTGCGTTGAAGCTTTCGTACCATTTGCACACTTAACATCGCTTCTTGCTACATAAGAATTACTCTGTAAGTATTATGCAGTTGCAACTTGTTTTAAAGTGACTATTTCATTTTCAAATTAAAGTATTAAACGCATTTGACAGTGGGAAATGAATTCATTTTGTCTATTAATTCATATTAGGCTTGTCATTGATCAAATTTGCAAGATGAGTTTGAAGTATCCACCGTAAAATTGATTTTTAGATGAAGCGAAAAAGTAATTTCCTTCTTGAATGCAGAGAGCTTTCAGTTCTGCGATGGCGCGAAGGAACTTATCGCTGTGTTAGCACTCAGCCGTCGAAATTTTGTAATCAAATTCCCGTTGTTAGAACTACCGTCATTAGACTGGTGTAAGTCTCATGCTGTCGCCGATATCAGAATGTGGACGAAACTACCATTCGGCAGTGAACTTCAAAAGACTTGTTGGGCCCTAAATTCGACAAGAAAAATTTATTTCTTCAGTAAATTGTATTTATTTATAACGTTTTTATTGAGTGTGCTAAGTATAATACGTAGGGAAGTGAACAACAAAGATATGCAACAAGGTAAGCTGTAATATGTACAAAAGCAGATGATTCCTCGCGTATATTAATAAGGCCTTTTTAATGCCACAGAACTTAAAGGTACATGTAACTGAGTTTAATTTAATCTCTCTCTCTCTCTCTCTCTCTCTCTCTCTCTCATAAGCCCCATTCAATTATAATACGGATTTGGGCTAATCCCTTGTTGAACAGGCTCTAATTAACTGATTTTCATACATAAAAATTGGCACTGTGCAGCTTGTGCAGCGATTTCTGTTGCATCAGACACCTTTAATGAAGCTAATTAACATTTGGGCTTTAATGGAGTCGGGCCTGTACATTACGATTATGAGAGCATGGTAGTGACTCCAATTGCTGGGCCTGAGGGAGACTGCTTATGCTGTTAAAGTTCGCTTTTATTTCTCCTATGAAAGCTGAGGAAATTTATGCTCTTTTTTCCGCCTGAAGTTGCCCAGATCTCGGGCGGTAGAGCGCAGGAATGCAGAATTAGAATGGGAATGTTGAGAATGACTTTGCTTTGATACCGAGGTGCAGAATGCAGGGCATTAAAGCCAATTGTGAAGGACTTTTGCGCTGGAGTTGAATTTGAAGTCATATGACATTATGTTAAAAGTGAAATTTCGGGAGGAATGTTATTATACGCATTACGGAAGGCCTTGGAATGCGGTAGATACGTACTTCTGAGAGCTTTTATGCAGTTCTAGCGATGCGAACGGCCCAGAGGTTGAAATATTCTCGCTTCATAGGGGCAAAAATTTGGAAGGATAGGCTGGTTTACTTGCGTGAAATTTCATCCTGTGATGAATTATCCCGTTTTGTTTTTCGTTTTTACGAAGCTGAATATTGAATGACAGGGCATCTTAGAACGAGACAACAATGCCCTGACAAAAGCAGAAGTTGAAAAATTATGCTGACTAACAGATGCAGCACCGCCTTTGTTACGTCAAAGCAGTTTGCACACAACAGAAGCGTATGACATTCTAACAAGTAAAGAAATAAGAGCGAAATAGAATTTTTAAATCGATCGACGCGATCTATGCTTGACTTTGAAATGTTACTGGGTTTAAATCCTGAGGCACCTCAGTAGATTGAAGCGCTTTCGAAGCACTTCATTAGAACTTGCGATTTGAATCCTATACTTTAGCGAAATATGAACAATTATAGGAAATCAAATTATGTTGACAGAATGCTTGCATTTCGTATTGTATGCATGAAACAGCTAAAGAACAGCAAGTTACGATTCCATCGGGTTCATTTATGCTTAAATCTATACTTCATTTATTCAGATTTGGTTTCTTCGTTCGAGCACGTGATCACTCGAAGTGATGTGTATTGATACCCAACTTCTGAAATGAAACAAATGCTGCATTTGCACAAATTATACACACAAAGATAGATATTCCAGCACCATGGCTTTATTCAACACTTCCCAACAAAGGAAAAAATAGCACTTCACACTCTAACTTGTTATAAGTGAAACCGAACCAATTTTATACGTAAAATCGAGAGTGCTTTTGTCCTGAGAAAAAATTACATTCATAATCACTCGTAGAGTGTGTATTTTTCAAAGTATAATAGAGCATTATCTTCTCCTGATTTTCTACAGTACAACCGTTATTTTCTCTTTAGCTGTTAGTCACTTTCTGCAGCTACATGCAGGTGTTCATTCGCCGTTTAGTCATTCAATTTATTCAACATTTCATCTTCAACTCAATATAGTTTTTTCTGGGTCTCAATCAGGTAAAAATTCGTAGAAAATATCAGATGCGTTCAAATTTCTAGAAACCCTGGTGGAAACGTAAGCCTTTATTTATTACTGTCAGACGAGTTCGATTGGGTTTAGGCCGGAAAAATGAATTGTTGTTTTTTACTCCCTTTTTCATCTGCTATGAATCATTCTTCAATTATAAGATCCATTTAATCGAAAATATGATCTTTTCGAAAGGACCAAACAGACCTTTTGTGATAGTTTTTATTTGGGCAATCCCTTTACCAAATATTTTTTGAAATTTAATTTTGGACTAATACGAGAGAAACGTACCGGAACTATATAACTTAATTGCAGTCCCTCTACTGAAATTGTTTTTCGATTCAACAGTAGTCTTCCTATCCTCTGAACTTGATTTCTTTAATTTCAGCTGAATAATTCACATTAGCTTCTGATCACTCCATAGAACACATCAGCAGAAAACTACTTTGAAATCACCGAGAATTTGCGTACAACTGATGCATGGATGACTATTTTTTTCTTGAAGTCATGCTAACCAGGCACTTCATGGTGCACAAATATTCTTTCTTCACCTCGCCGAGTGTAAAACCTGGCAAGGCTTAAAATTGGCATTGTGTAAGAGGATTTGACAAACCTTTGCGTCGTTATCGGGGAAACAAAGTTGTCGAACTTTAAAAACATCCAGCCGCACTCCTGAAGCAGCTGGTTCATGCAAGTTTCTTGGGTTTTGGGCGCACCTAAGACGTCATTCTATGATCTCTTTTTCTTCCTAGGCCATTAAACTCCGAGAAAACGATGGCTTATACCGGCTAGTTCAATTCCCACGTCTCGTGATCACCGTTCTGCAGTTCGTTTGATCGAAAACTAACCCAGAGAAATTGATTAAAATCTGCGGCTGGGCAGGCAGGCATGGCTGGGCCTGAGCCAGAACGGCATCTGCTGCGACTGGCGCTGCAGCTGGCACCTTTTACCTTGATTGGGCCTGACTCAAATTCTAAGGTGGGAATTATTCGCGCCGTCAGGCAGTTTGATGGGACTTCTCTCTCGTTACACGGCGACGAGAGGACAGCCTTTCTACCATCATAATTAGCATCGGAAATTCAATGGTTTCAATTACTTAACCCAACAAGAAAGTTCTGAGTGTCGCCCCCTTAAGGAGATACAACTATTATATCTATGGAAATTGGTACTCCCAGAGCGCAAATGTGAAGTCCCGGGCTTAGAGTTAGGTAGGTCTTCTTTTTGTTCTAAGAAAATGTGGCCCATAATTTGAATAATTTCTACCCCTCAAATCTCCGTTCTAATTGGTGCCTTCCTCTTTCCTCTCATTGGATAGCCTTTGTTGCGGTTAGGGAGGCTTAAACTAACGTATAATCTAATCTAAGTATCGCATGGCTTTTATGTTGGGAAACGTTGCCAAGCTTCTGAAATTTTAGCTATGTTCCACTGAGATATTTCCTGGATAGTTAGTCAAATACTGCTCAGTCTATTTCGCCGTACACTGTGGAGGGTTATTCTAAACTGGTCAACAGATTTACTGCGACCTTGCTAAACATTTGTAAGGAAGACCATGAAAACGCTCATAAATGTAGAATTAATTGACGAAGCAGTGTTCTCTTTTGAAGTTTTTTTTCCCGTACGTCAAGTAAAGTTAATCATTATTGAAATGCGGCATCAAAGCGTGGCAATTTGCAAGCAAAATTTTAGTTTCAACCTTTAGAAAAATGAAATTTATCGTGGTTACAAGAGCATGGCTCTTTCTCCTTCAGCTACTAAGCCCCCAAGTATCTGAAAATAATGTTTTGCAGCAACTAAGCTCAGGAAACTTCATGAGAAATATTTCTTAACTACAAGCAAACTTTTTTTCCGATTTAAAAGAAGTATTATTGAATGCATACTCTCGAAAATAAGATTACATTGTGAGCAAGAGATTGGTTGAAATATTTTCGCTTCTACGAATGTGCGACACATAATTTCATTCTCAGACACAATAGGATCGGACACATTAAGAGTGATCAAGCGTACTGGTGTAAACCAGTGTTAAAGTTATACTGTGAATGCTTACGGCTGAACTTGTGTAAACTAGATAAACTTTGTGTCAACTAGTGTACAGCTCGCGCAAAGATTGTGTGGAAAATAAAGTAGAAACCGAGATAGACGGCGCATTGGCCTCTAATTGAAAAGTTAATTGTTTGATATTATCAAAAGTGAGAAGAGCGCCTTCATCAACGTGACATCTGCACTTGTTACCGAGCTTCTACCCTTCGAATTTCAAAAATCCTGAACGGGCGATTTGTTGTTTAAGCTTTATTTTTACTACCTTCTTTGTACGCAGAAGGAAATATTCTTTCAGTGCTTCTCGTAGTTTCAGCGGTTTTTGGAGGTGTGTATTTTGACTATCTGAGCTACACTCAGGAGTGTTCGCTTTTAGTGCATGTCGTCATCGATGTGCCATGTTTGGGGAACTAACACTCCTTAGTGATATATCCCAAGGTACTGGCCATAGAAATCAGCAACAGTTTTTGCAAGAGTCTGTTGCTGGCATAGAGTTGTAATGAGATAGCCTCCCCTCTCATTTTCTTCTCTGCCTCTCATCTGGAGGAAGCTGGAGTACCGTACAACCGATTTCTTGCAGGAGTAAATTCGTCTCTGATTCATGATCGCTGTTTCACCTTTTTATCACTATGCCATCTGAGGTACATAAGTGTTTATTTCCTGTGGTGCCTCTTGAATTTAAGTTCTACTGAGTTTTTCTAATTATTGCTGATCTGAGCGGATATGGAAGAGAAACCGTGAGCGTAATAATGTCATTTCCATTGGCCCCATTAGAAAGTTTTGCTTTACTGTTCACCAACACACTACGCTTCAGTGAGCTGCTTAAGTTCGGTGAGAAGAAATTCCCTCATCGGCGCTCTTCTGTACCTCATTTCATATTTATTTTTTCGATTTGAACGCCCTATTAAGTGCCATCTTCGTACTCAAAATGAGTTGTGTAGAAGTAAGAATACGAGAACCTCACTCGTGACCTCACTCTGCTTAATCAGGTCATAGTGATACGTGCTGCAGCCATGTTAGGAACAAGAAGCTGCCTCGTGCAATTTACCTGTAGAAAAAACAGCCACTTCTCTCGCTCTCAATACTGTATAGCAAAGAAAACCGGGCTCTGAAGCTTTTAGCTTGTACAGCCATTGGCCTGGAGAAAAAAAATTCTCTTTATTTTCACACCGTTATAGTGAGAAGAATCCACATTCGGGTGTAGCCAGATCTGAAAATTTTTCTTGTGTTTTTTCCTGTCTTCATGTCATACTGAGGATATGGATTATCTTTAACAAATTGTAGGTTTACAATCTTGTGTTAGAATTTCTCTCCACCAGGTAATGAAAGTTTGTCGAAGTATAATAAGCAAATGTTGACAAAATAAGTTGAGAGCAGTTCGTAGAATAGCGGCTAAGTTGGTAAACACAATAATTTATCTCAGACGCAGGAGAGAGGAAGAACCACAGTGAGGGTTACTGATCTTCAGCCTGGCTTTAGGAGCTCAACTGCATGAAGTGCTTCAGAATGCTTAATGGGAAGTTATTCCCCTCTGATGGCCATGCAGCGATAGACGAGTGCGGCAAATTTACTGAGTAAATTTACAAAAAACTTGCATTTTGCCCTCATTTGATTGCCATGCTTTATTTATACATTCTACCCTCGCTTAATCATTCTGACCTTAATTGCTCTTGGGGAAAGAGAGTTTTGCTTTTCACAACACAATTCGTGCAGCCAAGGAGCCTTTGCTCAATGAAGCCTTCAAAAAGCCTTCTTACAGCAAAAAATATGTAGATTCTTCTGCAAAGCAGCAACAAAAGATGATGCTTAGGTTGGCGTCAAGATAAGTCATTGTCCATGCGTTATATCCAGATACCGCCAGCTAAGGACGTGAAACTGACTGTTGAAAATATGTTGACTGTTGAAACTATGAAATCTACCCATCCTGTGTTATTGTGATGGATGCTTTTCTCAGCAATAAGGGCAATGGTAGACTTTATTTTTACTTTTAACTAGCATCAAGTTCATGAGCAAGGACTAACTTAAATTAAGTTTCAATGTCTAAAAAGCAAAGTCTAAAGATTTTATTTCCTTCCACTGTTTTTAACAGACTACTATCAAAACTGTTTTTTTAACAGTGTTTGAAGCTAGTGTAAAGAAAGAAGCACTTGAAAAGAAGAGCATGTGTAAAAACTAATACCAGTGTGGTTATTGTAGCCTCAATATACTTGATTAATTACTGCGTGTTTTGAAACTAATGTAATTTGTTGAGCTGAAATGTACCAATGTAACAACAGCAGGTATTACGCTGTTGCTTTACTGTGCGTATCATTACGACTGGAACAATTTTTTATAATTTACGTAAAACTTAGGAAAAATCTATTTCATTCAATTTTAAGAAATTGATAAATTGATTTAGACAAAAGCGTAATGAATTTTACTTTTTACCATTGTGCAGCAGAGTTAATGGGACAAATCCTATATTTTTAAACGAGGAAATTTTAGTGGCAACTAGTTTCTGACGACTTCTTGTTTCTTTTCAACATTAAGTGAGTTCCCGTATTGAAAAGAGAAAGATATCATGAACTTATTTTATGCAATCTTGTTCCAACAATTGTAAAATGGGAACAAAGAAAAATCAGAGTATTTTTCAAAACAGTTCCTCCAATAAAAAAACGGCAAACACGGCCTTAATTGATAGTGATTTCGTCTATGATCTGGCAAAAAATAGCAAAAATTAATTGCAATTAGCTGGTCGTATTGACCAGTTACTTGAATATTTTTGGCCTATTTTGCTAAGCCTTCTTCAAAACACAAAATTAGTGACTTTTTTCTCGTACACAGTGTGTGTCAATTTTCTTGCGCTTTGCTTTTTTGTGCGTTGTTTATGATGCGATCAGAACCAGGCTTGACGTATCTTTGAAGTTTCCCTGCTCTAGGTGAGTGAGATGCCTCAGCTTTGATAAGTCACGACCACAACGGGGCCGTAGGGCCGCATGCTTATTTGGGAGATGGGCACGTGCTTCACGTGCTTAGGCACGTGCTTCAAGTCACGATTTAAGTTTTTGTGCTCATTTTACTTCTCATTATTTCCTGGATTTGTGGACATTTGGTGTATGTCCCCAAAGGGGGTACAACTATTGTATCTATGGGAATTAGCGCTCCCAGGGAGATTATGTGAGGTTTCGAGCTAACGGTCAGTTAGGCCTTTTTTGTTGAAATAGAATAGGTTTTGGTTTTGTTACCGACAATCTTTTTTCGGTTCAAAGCTGTCTTGTTTTTCAGCACCTACTACTTTCTTTTTTAACTTTTATCTTGTTTCATTGACTTCTTTCTTAGCGTACTGTTTTTATGCACCTTGTGCGTAAATTCCGCTTTCCCTTAACTTAACTCCATTCTAAACGATGCCTTGATCCTTCCTTCCTTTGAACATCTTTGTTGTGGTAAAGGGAGGCTAAAACTTTCTTATAATCAATCAATCGATCAAGCCTTTGGTGTATATTGGTTTGGTGAGTAGGTACGCAGTACTAACACCAACAGCAACAACAGCAGTGAGTTTCAGCCGAAGTTTGGTCAATATCCTGATGTGTCTAGCCTAACGAAAGACGGCAAGGAAGTGGTTTCTGTACTAATAAAATACTTCGACTCAGTGATGACAAAATTTAATTGTGATATTGATAAAATGCAAAATGAAATAAGCAACTTTAAAACACTATTTGAAACAATTGCGAAAAGAGAAGCAGAGCACAAGGAAATTCTTGAAGAACAGAAAAAAACAATAGATAGCTTAGCTTCCCGTCTCGACCAGTCGGAAAAAAACGATCAGCGCCGAGAGATAGAAGACAAAAAATGCACTCTCGTCATTTCTGGAAGGGAACTACCGGAATCTCACGCAAGCGAAATCTGTACAGAAACAGTCTGCCAGCTCCTGAAGGACAAAATC
>JACJUY010000040.1:384955-434845 GCA_014220935.1 Platorchestia sp. MABIK
GAAGTCGCTGAACTTGTTCGGGCCCACAGGTAGCTATACTCTAGTTTGACCATTGTACTAGCCTTAAGAATCATTCTACCTCTGTATCACCTGTGGTAAATAAATTGTTTAAATTGTTTAAATTGTTTGTTTTGTTCTTGCCAAGTGCTCATTTTTCGATATTTTCATCGTTTTTTCATCAACGTTTGACGAGTTTTGAAGCGTTTGTAACTTTTATGCCATTTTTGTACGCTCTGCTTCATTGCTTTACGGTGCTCTCTGCGTTAGCTACATTGCGGCTGTAGAACGGGAATCTTGTTAGAGGAGCTGAGGGGCCCAATGTTCACCTCGTGAGTGCAGTCGAAATTGGATATGCAAGTCGGGCGCCAGAAAATCCCTTCGCTGAGCCGGACGCTGTTGAATCTCTTATGCGGGTTCACATCCACAGAATTAGGGGAAAATCGATGGTTCATTTTACTCCCACTGCTTTTTGTTCAACTCGCTTTCGGTTCACCTTTTAGTTAGTTTTTTTCTATTTCTAATGCTGCATAAACTGTTTTTATTTGAAGAGAAAGCAAATTACTGCGAAAAAATGCTTGTCTTTCCAGTTGTGTGATCTGACAAGTCATCAAGGTTGAGCAGCTTTCCTTGGAGATAATTCGCGTATACTCAATTTGAATATCACGACGTAATGATAAATGGGCTTACCTAAAATACCCTATTGGGTTGTTTTAAGCCGGCTTTAAAGACTCGACTATTTTGCTTCCGAGTCATATGGTAGAAAATGTCCTCAATTATCAACACCAGTCAAGAAGCTTTAACAAAGCCGATATCAGGCTTTCATGTGCACTCGAGTTCAAAGTCCTGCTTTAATTCTCTGACTGTTTGCTCATTGCATACTTATGATCGAACGCTTTTATACTTCCCTACGCCTTGTGTATGACTAAATCCTCTTAAACTCTCCAGCCTGAATAGAGCCGTCGACTGTATTCGCTCCTGAGGCAATCGACCTGTAGATATCAAGAGCAGTTCTCTGACTTCAGTAGCTGGAGTGTAAATTAGTTTACGATCTCCTTTTGAAATGCGAATCTTTTATTTGAGATGCATCAGGATAAATTTTAGGTACAAAAACACGCTGTGAAAAATACTTTGTATCGAGAAGTCGTGTAGCGGTCGTTTTGCTTGCGAAATTTCCTACCAGTACGGGAAAAGTTTATTATAGTTTTATAAAGTCTGTTTTTAGTCAGAATGAGTGAAAACAGTTTCGGGTTGCAAAATATAGTTTTACTGGCTAAGCAAAACAGATTTCGTGCAGATGGAGAGATGCATCTAGGGTATGCAATTCCGGTTCCGGGATTTCAGAAAGACAATCCCGGGAATTACATTAACTATTGTAATTTGTTGCCCTTGCCCATCACAGTATTTAGCGATTTAGCGTGAAAAATCTTTATCTGAGGAGGATTCTCTACTGGATTCACTCTTTGTAACTGTATTTACTAACACGCCATCAATTGCCTCAAGCTTGATCACTTATTCTTCCGGAGTATTTTGATGCACCTTAACGAAACTTGTTATTTTTGTTAATTTAGGCTAAATGCTTTTACTATTGCTCTCTCTTGCATGAGGGCGCTTTGTTTCAACACAAATTTGGTATTCTTAGCTACCAGTTGACGCTAATGGGTCTACAGCTTCATGCTCCATTATGTTGTGTTTGCTCTTTAGGTGACGTAACAAACCCCTAGTAGACCAGCCTTTGCAAAGTAAACTCTTGCTGCACTTTATACACTTCTCACTATCTCCAGTTGCATCATTAACAAAGCATCGCCACGCTAAGGCTTTAGTAGTTGCTAGAACATTGGCCATTGCCATCGTAACTATTACAGTCTATTCTTTATTACTTGCAAAACCAAACCACAAAATATATTCTGAGGCAATAGTTGACCTATATTATGAGATAATGTAGACTACACTGCGTAGTGATGAAAATTGCACTAATATTAAAACACTGAGGTCCTACCTTGGCCTCTCTAGTTGGTTAATCATTTTAAACAGTATGATTTTAAGTTATTTCCTCATTCCTATCTTGAATTATAGACTATTTAGAATCCCAGGAATTTCCGGGAAAAATGAATTCCCGGACCGGAAATTTTCAGCACTGAATTATCCGGGATTCCGGGATGCAAACCCTAGATGTATCCTCTGAGCAATGTAAAGTAAACTGCAAATTGAGGAGCTGTTTAATTCTTTAGTGAGATCGGTTGTGAAGCAAAATTTTGTATTCAGATTTTCGACAGCTTTTATGTGAGAAACGAGAACTATGTCAACTCTTTTAAAATTGTCATGCAGTGAGGTATTACAGCACTTTGCCGGATCTACTTGTCTGATTTATTTTTCATTTAGCTCTTTGACGTCAGCATTTTGCAATTTTGTACTCATACTATCTTATAGGACGAAGATGAATTTAACCGCATTCGATTATTCTGACTTGAATTCGACATCTTAATCTTATTTGGATATTCTGGGGTCAATTCACCGTGAGAAAGGAATCTGTTTTTAGCAATACAGCCTAAAGATGGTCAAAGCATTTGTAGCAGCGCAACGATAAACTATCGTTAAAGTTAAATTATAAATCTCACCCTCTTCAGTTATACTCTCAATGACAAGCAAAACATGCATTTGAAAATTTTAAATAATATTAAATTAACATGGATATAGCCTAGAAATCGTGAAAAAGAGTGCTACATGCTAAGTGAAGTTTCTAATGTAACAATGCTAGAACACAATAAATTTCAAAGTAAGAGATCTTGCAAGGTTTAGTTTAGTTGGTAAGCTGGCCGTTCAACTCTTTCATCAAATGTAACAGTTGAAAAATTTGGATATTCCTTGGGATCTGCCATGACTGCCTCCAAAAAACTTCGAGAACTTGAAACAAAGGTGAACGCTGGAAAACCAGGTGAGGAAGCCTTCGGAATTTTGATAGCTCCATTCTTTTATCGAGATGCAACCTGACGCGCAGTTTTGAATAGCAAGCTGTAATCCTATTAGCAATTCATGCTAGTATTTTATAAGGGTTTTTCTTCACTCGTTCTAAACTTTTTTACTGATTTTTTTTTTGCAGTCCATTCGATGAAGTGGAGAATTTTAAATTGAGCGGCAACTTTTTTCCAGTTGAAAACCGCCTTGTGGGCGGACGATTGTTCGTTCTTTTTCATTTAGTTTGCTTCATATTGTAATAGTACAACCATAACGAAATCATAAAAAATAAAATCACTATTGTATATCAGTCTAAAAACATTCACAGAACCATACACATTTCTAATCCCCTTCATCTACGCCGTTCCATTGGAGTTAATGAATGGTATTTGCGATTCCAATAGCATCAACAAACAATAAGATGATCACCCTGACATGGCTAATGACACGACGATTCTCTTATTACCATACCAAGACTTCCTGTTCACCAGTGTAATCTCAGAGGCACAAATCATTTTACTTATTAATGATCAGTCGCAAGTGCCGCTGAAAATACAAAACAATGCGTTGAAATGCGTCGAAGTTCTGCAAAGCGGCCTGTATCGCAGCAGCTGCTTTGCCCTCACGCTGCCCTCACTCGCTCGCCGCAGCCGCTGAAGCGAGGGTCGCGCGGCTCCGTCTGTCCGCACTGCCGCCGCTCCTCTCGTAACTCGCAATTGTCGCTAAGCTGTCGGTTGGCACCGTCAAAATGGCAAATGTGGCTCCGTGGCTCGCTAATGTGCCTCATGCTTGACGTGGTCCAAATGTTACTGCCTTCGTTGAGCGAAGTGACCGGAAAAATCTGCAGGAAACTTTGTTTTTCATGTGAATGAAGTGTTTTTACGAGTGATTTTGGCGACCTTGATTTTAATTTGATATGACACTGCTTGAAACATTTTTACTTGTGTAATATTTATCTTAGATATTGCTGTAAATCTAACCATCTAGTTCTTCAGATAAAAATTAATTATTCATGTTCTCAATATATATTTATGAACAGCATATTTGTACATATATACATGTGTATGCATTCACAACTGTAGTTCGGTATTTCTCGAAGAAGATGAAGGTTTTTAATTCCACCAACACTACAATGAATCCTATTTTTAAACTAAAATAGCCTCAAAATAAGTTCAAGTTCGATTGAAAAACTCAACTCGCGGACATATTTCCCCCTGTGATTGGTTAATCTCCTGAATAATGCACTTAGAGCCCTCCTAAGTAAGGATCTACTCGAGAGTTTGTACGGCGAATAATGGAATTTGAATGGATTTGCAAAAATTTAATTGAATAATTCAATGAATGACGGGAGGTAATTTGTTTTTGATGTATACGTAAAGATGCGCTTTCAGATTATTACGTTAAAGACTTCAGGATCAGGTTTTATTTCCGTTGAGATTAATGGCAAATTTGATGAAACTTTAAATGTTCTCATGCGTTTACTGAACCAATGATTTCTTTTTAAATCTGAAGGCGTCGGAAATTATATATTTTTAGACTATGAAATACTAATTACTGTATCAGAACAACTCTTCAAAAGCACCGGGAAGAAAATCTTCAGTGTTGACCGAATAAGCCGATGTATTTACGTTCAATGTGAATCATTAAAACCAAACGTAACTTCGTTTATAAGAAATAGACGAAGTTACTGTGGCGATTGTGGCCTCACAAACTATATCCAAACTTTATTAGACGGGTTGTGTTTTCTTTTTTTTAGTTTATAATTTCATTTTAAAGGTACTGCTCGTTAGTAATTTTAATTGAGATGCTCTACGATTTTCAAATGATTCTGGAAATTACATTATCGGACGTCTTGTACAGGACACAGTTGTTCATTTTTTGTCTGCCGTCCGACAATTGATTTTTCATCATGTCTAGTTATTAAGACAACCTAAATACTTCACCTCACTTCAATGCTTATTCTCAAAGGCTATTGGTGCAGAAAATGTTATTTTATCAAAGTATGATTTCATGATATTTCATGAATAAATACAATTGATATCGTGTTACAAAATTTCTAAAACTCTGTCAGAAAGCGAACTCGAGAAGATTGTAACTCGATAACGTGCAATTCAACAGGACTGGTAAATTTGCTTCTCAACCCGAACATTTTTTGATGAAAATTCACGTGTGCCCGATTTGATCATACATTCCTCCCGTTGGTCCGGCTAATTCTTGTGGCTGAAGAAAATGGTTTCAATTTTTTAGTTTCCGATTCGGGAAGTATTGTTCTGTCGAGTCGAAAAAACAGTTTAGAGGAAAGAGGAAAATTGTCAAGGCAAACGATTTGACCACAGTAAAAAAATAAAGACTCGAGGATTTCCGCAAGATATCCCTGATAACTTATTAAGTTCATCATATGTAGAAGAATAATACATACGTTGCTCATACATATGCTCTAGTCGTAGGGAATACATGCAGGAATACGTAGTTTTTACTTTTGGTATGGTAACAACCCGCTCAAATGTGATGTAGTCCTAGGGATCAGCTCACTATTTTTACATTGTTTCATCATTTATGCAATTGGCCCTGAAGCTTTATGTGTAAAAGTTACATGGTCTTAGCAGTAAGCTCACCATTTCCACCAAGCACAAAGCTCTCCATAATTCGATGCATACCAAAGCCCATTATTTTTCAATTAAAGTTGCCGTGGATACCACCCAACCTTGGTTTTAATGAGTTTTTCATGCAATCGTAATACTCTTACCGAAGCTTATTGCAATGACTCTTTTTTGAATTTATTCTACTATTTAGGAGAGTCCATTACTTCTATTCATTCAGGGTTTTCATCTTTATTGGTCGCCGTTTATTCAGCCTTCAAGCATTAAGCGCAGGAATTTTTCACTCAAAATTTATGAACGACCTTTTTTAATACATGCAACTTCATTTTAGCATTTGGTTTCCCGTTTTTGTCTCTGAACTTACAAAATCAGAACAATAATCTGGTATTAATTTCCACTTAGGAAAATTTGCAAGTTCTCGCCTGGGGCTGCTCTAATTCCTTATCAGGAGAAGTGGTTAAAATATTTAGCATACAATAATACATAATTGGCTAATGAAACCCTTTAGAAACTGGATAATTTGATAGAACTTTTTCATGGAAACATGTATTTCCTGGCTCAGAGTGACTTGTAATCTTACGAATTACAGGCATCAACTGCACAGCCCTGCAATTGTACATTACAAATTGAAGTTCTCAGACTGTCGGCAAGATTCCAATGTTTGGAGTTCAAGAGAATCCCAAGGCATATCGAACGTCGTCTCAAGAGTTCTTGGCTCCTACTCGACATTCTCAAGACTAGAGAAATCATAACTTGAAAGCTTTTTTGCCTTGGGAAGAAACAGAATTGATCATCGCAGCGGAAGTTTGGTCGCTGACAACTTTCAAGACACCCTGACAAGGACGCTAAAGAGAGGATTGATGGCGTAAGTCTAAGGTAAGACATGAATTTTGTCACTAATCCCATCTAGTGCACCTGTGTATGGTGTAGAGTGGGGGTCTCATTTTGTCGGTCTATAATGATTTAATGACAATTTTTTCATTGCAAGAGAATGGGGTGGAACGCGTGCTATACTTCAAATGCTAATAGACTTCAAATAATTGTAAACGAAAAGAAACTTTTCATCGGTGCCCTTACTCTTTGTGACGAATGTTGGTCATGTAGAGTTGTAGACTGATTTGTAAAATATATTTTCCCGGGCGTAGTTCATATAATAATTTGAAACTCACAAGTTCCACCATTGATGTCGTCATAAGAACACATTACTTTTCATGGATGTTGGTTTAAACGTATTGATGATAGAAAAAATTTCGTCATTGATGGTAAAATTTCCTTCTATCATTTTTGTGAAAATATGTATCTCTCTAAATTTGCATCTCACCGATTCTCTTCATTTGACCCAAACTATTTAAAATCACTTTTACATGATTTTTTTATGTTTTTCAACTACCAACTTTCTAAATGAAACTTTTCACCCTCGACTTCGATCCGTATACCAGTTTCATGCATCATTCCTAAGGGCTATCAGTGAAGGATGCTCCTCAAGTCGGGAGCCTCGCTGTGCCGTGTTGCCTTCTAGTGCTTGTTATCTCGCTCTCGGCTGTGAACTTTTAACGACTCCAGACAAGTTGCGCATTCGAGCCTACCGGGCGTGTGTTGCTCTGAACCGGTGCGTCTGATTTCAGAAGCAGAAATGAATTTTTGTAATCGTTTTGAGGGAATAAAGCGCGCACTATTTCACAGAATACGAGACGTATTTCATTTTAAATGAAATACGTCTCGTATTTCTAGACGTGACTAACCTGACTTTAAAGGCGAGGCAATCATTCAACAAGACTGGTGAATTAGAATCATGTTTTATGGAAGAAAGTACCGATTATAATTTCATTTAGATCACGAGTCGCCCCGAATCATGGTTTCTTAACTTTTCTTTACTGGAGACCGTTCTAAACAGTATTATTCGTTTAAAAAGTGTTAGAGTTGTACGCATGGGAAGCTGCCGTGCGTGACTACCTCATTACTTTTAACGCCCATATTGCTGAATGGCGTGTTGCAAAATCAATCTTGGGAGGTTCACTTTTCTTTGAGTTTTTTTTTATCGTTTAGAAGTAACCTTCCCGTTCCAATAGCAGCAATAACCGTGACCTTCAGATCATGTTTAAAAATTTTCGAAGTTCGTTTTACATTATTAACGCTCGAAAGAAGACAAAGGCGCCTCGCGGAGCTTTTGTTTGGGCGAGCTATGTTGTTTCTGTGCTGAGGCTCGAGATATTTCTTGATAAACGCTAAAGAGCTCGTTTGTTATGAGTGGGACTTTCTTTCTTGAATGAATACATTGTTGGCAACTGTTGCTGGAAAATATTTCTCTTGCGTTTAGCCGAGCCTCTGTTAGAAGAAAAGTGTGCAATGATGTTTATTTGGAGTCTATTTTTCAAATTTTCCTTCGCTGCTGCTTTTCCGGCGAAATGCGCGACTTCTTTCAAAAATGAACATATGTTTGCAGTCACCTTCAACAGAAATTTTTTAGCTTCAAAAATAAATGGTACTGTTGAAACTTTTTACCCCGGCCGTTGGGCGTAATAAAATAAGTTTCTTTTTACTGTACACAACTAATTGCTACACAACACTGAGTTTCGAAAATTTAATGTAACACAGTTTATATTATATTGCTTGGACTTCATTTCTGTGGACTAACTCTGTGTTAAAAAAACATGGCCAACACCAGCTCGGTTATCGAGTACTTTCTGGTATAGCTTTCGAAAAAAGAAGGGTTATTTTGTGACATTTGGACGTCTCTTACTACTTCATTGGAGTCTTTTCCAGAACTAGGTGTACTGCATGTGCAAATGAACCTCGCTCGACTCAATCCACAGCTAATTGAGCAAATTAATTATTGCTCTATCGATGTTTCGAGTCTCAATGCATGTTTGTTCACATTAAGAACTTTTGCCATGGCATCTCTGTGAGGAAAGCCGTTTTCTGAACCTGTTACAATTTTTATGCTGTTTAAACGAGGCCTGATGCGAACTGGTCATTGGGCTTAACTTGTACCAAAAAAAACGACTTTCTCGCACACCAGACTAGATATTCGAGTGCTTGTTTGTTGTTGGGAAATGAAACTTCTCTTTTAAATTGAGTGCCGTTTTGGTAGTTGAAATAATTTTGTTTTCAGGGAACAAAATTCAGAGTAGAGTGAAGAATTTGGTATGCAAAAAAAAACATTTTAACCACGGTAACTAACACTCCCAGGAGAAAAATATGTGGTCCCGAGCTAATGGTTAGCTAGGTCTTCAATTTGCATAAATATAATAGTGGTTTTGTTCAAAAAGAAGCCATTTTTTTCCGGCTCACTGCTGCCTTGATTTCAATCCTGCTTCTTTTTAAGCACAGGTTGTGGCAAAGAAACTTGTACATAGATTCCTCGTTTTCTTAATCCTGTGTTAAAAAAGCCTTTCTCCTTTATTTCTAAAAAAAACCTTCTCATGGTTTGAAAGGTTTAAACTGACTTTCAATTTAATTTAATCCAAAAACAATCGGCGTAGGTCGATTAGATCTGATATGAGCGCAAGCAATTTATGTGCACTGAACGTGTGGCTTTTACGTGCAATCTAGGTCAGGAAATTCTGTATCCTATTTTGTAGCTTACACGAGTTCACTTGGCTTAAGAGTATCAAACCCCTCAGGGGGATACAAATATTGTATCTATGGGAATTGGCGCTCCCAGGGGGACTATGTGAGGGCCCGAGCTGAAGGTTAGGTAGGCTTCCTTTTTGTTGAAATAAAATAAGTTTTTGTTCTGTTACGGACCATCTTTTTTCGGTTCACTGCTGTCCTGTTTTTTCAACACCTACTACTTTCTTCTTCAACTTTGATCTTGTTTCATAAACTTCTTTCTCATCTTACTGTTTCTATGCCCTTTCTGCTTAGATTCCACGTTCCCTAAACTCCATACTAAATGGTGCCTTCCTCCTTCCTCTCTTTGGATCGCCTTTGTAGCGGATAGGGAGGCTTAAACTACCTAATAATCTAATCTAATCTAAGAGTATCAAAAATGTACGGAACTTTTACTTTGAGACAATTTAATACACGCATTCGCCTTGTCAAGCCTTCTGCCATTTGTGAATATATTTGTTCTCAATGTATGCTCATAAAATATACCTCTGAAATATTTTTCATCAATTCCGTGTCGCTGTGAAATTTGTAAGCGTCGTTCAATGTTTCAGACCAGTCGTAAAAACTTCAATCAAACATCGTGAAAAAATGATGAATGCTTGGCTTCAGGTTTTATTATGTAAAGCTCAATGACTGGCTTCATTCAGGGTGTGTGGCTACCACTCGTGGAAGGAATGTTTCGTGTCTGAGCGCCATTCGACTGAACTTGCGCGCGTGCGAGTGTATTTTATTCTCGTCGTCTCACGAAGCGCTATTATTTGAAAAATTAGTTTCTGGCAAGCGTCAGAAAGCAGCTTCAGGGACTTGTCTTACTCGACATGAGTCAAAATGTACGAGCAGCCTATAGCCAAGATTTCTGATCCATTTTCAGGATGATTTCGCACATGGAATACGTTTCTCTCGCGTGACACAGACTCGGAGGCATTTTCTGTGAGGGAAGGTAGATAATGGTAAAATAATTTCTTGGTGGTGCGTATGTATGCTTCTAAGGAAGAACATAGTACTATGAGAAAATTGTTTATGGTTAGTTGATCACAATTCAGATAATTGAAAATGAAGACATATGAGAATCAATCTATCAAATCTATGTAATTGACAGCGCCATATTCTAACAATTATCTGCAGAGCAAAATCAATAGTGAAAATCATTGACATGGCTCACTCTCGATTTCGAAGTGTGTGCCATGTTGTTTACTAAGACCTAGAGTGTACTTCACTCTCGATGTTTTCTTTATTAGAACACTTCGGCGCGAGCAAATACTTACCCTTTGCTCTTCTGCGTGCTGTTGTGTCGTACTCTAACTAAATGAATGGCTCAGGAATACGTTTGGCTTGCCGGCAATTTTTTCGATCTGGACTACTCTGCATGCGAACAGCAGCGAGGGTCATTTCTCGGTGAGGCACTTCGGACGTCAATAATTTGTGCGTGAGTGGTGCTCCTCGTAGTTCATTGAGGTACCGCTTTGATTTGCTGCTCAGGCAAGAAGACACAAAAAAGACATTTGTTTTTTCAGAGACGGTGCTTTCGATTTTAAAATTAAAGCAAGCAACACCACTTTGAGCATCGCTTAAAAACTTATTCCAACTCTTTTTATAAATTGTGATCCATTGGCTCACGGCTTGATTTACATGATAATTTTACTCTACTTTTGCAGTTACTGACGCACAACCCATGATGCTCTCACATCACACAACGACAAAAAATTTCATGAATACAACCACGAAAGAATCCGCTGATTTACATGACATAAAAGAGGGAGAACCAATCCTCATTTCCCAGTTCTGTGTCACAGAACCCCAAAAGATCACAGAAGATCCGCTGCAACTTCCCCTAGAAGTTGGGCATTATGAAGATGAGCTTTGTGCTTGGGAGGCTCATTTGAACTCTTCACGTCTTAATCAGCAGGCGCAGCCAAAGCCATGCAGTTGGAGACGGGAGCTAAGTGACGCTTGGTGAGAGCCTTGCTGCGGTCATGTGATGAATTTCGGTGACGGTGATGCTGGTGGTGATGTTGGGGTGATGCTGGTGGTGATGTTGGGGTGATGTTGGGGTGATGCTGGTGGTGATGTTAAGGTGATGCTAGTGGTGTTGTTGGTGTGCTGCTGCTGTGACTAGTGTTTAATCCTGAGATTAGAGGTGGTATTGTGTGCTCGCCATAGCCGTGTGTGTATAGGACCTGACTCCGTGCGGGGAGACCCGGGTTCGAGTCTCGGCGCTGGGGGCGATTTTCTCTGTTGGGTATAGGAGAAAAATTCTTAGCACAATACCCCTCTCTACCCAGGTGTCTGAAATGGGTACCGGTCTTTGACCGGGGGAAAGCGTATGTAAAAGGTGATATGTATCATGCTTCAATTGGAAATAAAGCATCCGTAGATGCCGATGTTGTTGTTTTTTTTTATTGCTGAGACCAATGTGACTGGAGTCGCATAGACTAGCGACGCTGCTGCTAAGAGCAGTGGTGATTTTGCTGCTGAAACCAGAGGTGGTGTTGCTGCTGAAACTAGAGGTGGTGTTGGTGTTGCTGCCGAGGAATGGCTGCACCACTAAGCAAGGGAATCGGTTCAAGAGACAAACACTTCTCAGCGGTGTGGTAATCACACTACCCGAGTGTTGCGCTACCAGAGCTAGCTAAGGCGGCAAAGCTGCTAGGGTTAAGCCTTGCTTGAGGTTATGCGAGAGTTGTTTGGTCGACGGTGAAGAGTGATGTTTAGTCCACGTAGGTAATGGGAAATGTGGTGAGGGTATCGCGGAAACTGGAAGTAGTATCCTCGAGACTGGAAATAGCATCCTGGAGTTCAGGAATAGTATCCTCGACACTGGAAATTGCATCCTGGAGTATAGGAATAGTATCCCGGAGTCTAGGAATGGTATCTCGGAGTCTAGGAATGGTATCCCGGAGTCTAGGAATAGTATCTCGGAGTCCAGGAATAGTATCCAGGAGTCCAGGAATAGTATCCCGGAGTCCAGGAATAGTATCCCGGAGTCCAGGAATAGTATACTGGAGTCTAGGAATAGTCTCCTGGAGTCTAGGAATAGTATCTCGGAGTCTAGGAATAGTATCCCGGAGTCTAGGAATATTATCCCGAAGCTGAGAATATCACCGTGGAGACTGGTGATAGTATCCCGGAGACTGGTGATAGTATCCCGGAGACTGGTGATAGTATCCCGGAGGCTGGTGATAGTATCCCGGAGGCTGGTGATAGTATCCCGGAGGCTGGTGATAGTATCCCGGAGGCTGGTGATAGTATCCCGGAGACTGGTGATAGTATCCCGGAGACTGGTGATAGTATCCCGGAGACTGGTGATAGTATCCCGGAGACAGGGAATTGTATTTAGGAAACTGATAGTGGTATCTCACATCCTAGGAATATTATTCCCAAAGACTGAGAATAGCATCCCAAAGACTGCATGGGAGCCGAATCACGGTGACTGTAAATGGTATTCCAGGTACTGGTAATAATATTCCAGAGACTGGGAATAGCATTCCAGAAACTAAGAGTAGTACCTCAGAGACTGGGATGCTATTCCTAATCTCTGAAATGCTCTTCCTAGTCTCTGGAATGCTATTCTCAGTGTCTGGAATGCTATTCCCAGTCTCTTGACTGCTATTCCCAGTCTCTGGAATGCTATTCCCAGGCTCTAGAATGCTATTCCCAGGCTCTAGAATGCTATTCCCAGTCTCTGGAATGCTATTTCCAGTCTCTGGAATGCCATTCCCAGTCTATGGAATGCTGTTTTCGGCCTCTGGAATGTTATTCTCAGTCTATAAAATGCCATTCCCAGTCTCTGGAATGTTATTCCCAGTCCATGGAATGCTATTCCCAGTCTCTAGAATGCTTTTCCCAGTCTCTGGAATGCTTTTCCCAGTCTCTAGAATGCTTTTCCCAGTCTCTGGAATGCTTTTCCCTGTCTCTGGAATGCTATTCCCAGTCTCTGGAATGCTGTTTCCGGCCTCTGTAATGCTACTGCGAGTCTCTGAAATGCTATTCTCACGCTGGTTATAGCTATCAAATACCAACCTTACTGTCATATGAATTTGAATATGAAGAAAATACTCTGGTGACATAAAAATAGAACCTGTCGATTTTCGAACAAAGAAACAGTCTTGTACGCTATGATTCCGCTGTCGAGCTTCAGAGTCACAGCTGAATGGTTATATCAGGTCGTAACAGAAGTTCTGTTCAATTTTTTTGGCATATGTTTAGGGCACGATTACTGCAATTTAGCTTGTTAATGTTGTGTGTTTACTTATAGTAATTAACAAAATATAATTTCTTCGTTCAGATTCTGTGATTATTATAGTAATTAATAACTATTTTTAGCCTTTATGTACACTCCAAGTAAAGAGCATATCAGGCATACTTTACGGTTTGAATTTCATAAAGGCAATACGGCAAGTTCAGCAGCAAAAACACTCAAAGACACTGATGGAAATGATGTTGTGAATGAAAAGACCAGCAGAAGATGGTTTTCACGTTTTAAAAAGGAGAACTTCAGTCTGAAAGACGAACCGAAAGCAGGATGTTAAAAAAACTCAATTCTGAGCAATTGCAAGCTGCCATTGATGAAAATCTAACCTGCACTGCTAGAGAACTGAGCAAAACCTATTATGTAAGCCATTTGACCATATATCGTGAAATGAAAACACTTGGCAAAGTCACAAAGGCTGGGAAATGAGTCCCACACGATTTGTCAGAAATCAACAAGCAACAGCGCGTGACCTGTTGTGTTTCACTGCTTTTTCGTGAACTTCAGGCATCTTTTAACACAGAATCATAACTGGCGACGAGAAGTGGATCCTTTATAAAAATGTTATGCGTAAAAGACAGTGGCTGAGTCGTGGTTCAAAGCCAATTCTACAGCCGAGAAGTGGACTGTACCCTAAAAATTTTTTTTTCATGTATGGTGGGATTTGAAAGGAATTACTTATTTTGAACTAATGGGTGACAATCAAACAATAATATCTGAAGTTTACCGTCAGCAGCTAACTCGTTTAAAAGTAGTTTTGCAGGAAAACGGCTTTTTTGATCAATCGAAAAGGAGCGATTCTGCACCATGACGATGCCAGACCCTACAATTCAAGAGCAACCAAAAATCCCATTGAAGAATTTGGCTAGGAAGTCATGCATCACCCACCATCTTCTCCCGATCTTGCTCCAACCGATTTTCATCTTTTCAGGAGCTTACAGAATCATTTGATGGGAAAAAGGCTTATTCCAAGGGAAGAGGTCGAAATGAAACTCGTTTCTTTTATTGAGTCCAAACTTTCTAAATTCTATGAAGAAGGAATCAGAAAGCTTATGGAAAGATGTAATTAATAAAAATGGGGACCATGTTGAAGGCTAAATAAATATTTTTTTGACAGGATTTTCACTCTATTCAAAATTGTAATAATGGACAAAACTTCTGTTACAACCTGATATATTGGCGTCCTTGCCTGAAAGAAGATGACAAGGTCAGTGCAGCCACTCGCACGTCCGCCTCACGAGCACGAGACAAATTCCATTCGCCCCAAAACTCGCTTCAGATTGCACTTGAAATCGAGCCACCTTCTCCGTGCATCTTAATTTTCTTATTGGGTCTCCAGGCTTCGGTCCCTGGTCATAATGGGTGCACTGGTCCTTTCTTCTATCGATTTTCGATGATAGAGCGCTGTGCGTTTTCAATAATTGAAAGAAACTGCAAAAACCAGGCTAGACATTGTTTCTCATTGGATCGTGGGCCATTTAACTTTGGAGTGTCACCAAAGCGTTGACAATAAGAGAATCTTTTTTCCATGAACAATTAATGAATGTAAAATCAATGAAACTCAGCTGTATGTGAGAGACGGATGTGATTTTCTTAAATAATCGGATGTGTACCGCCGAGGTTCTATTGAATCTTAAAATAATTCCGTCATAGTTTTTTTGTTTGTTTATTGAATCAATAATGGATTGTTGGGGTTGAAAGATTCTCGATGTTTGAAAATACTGCTTAAAATTACGAACGGATTCCATTTCCTAATTAGGTTTAGATTAACTTGACACTTCCGGTATCGATTTTCGTCACTATTGGTAATCACAAAAAACTGGAGAAAACCCCACGCAGTCTCATGCTCCATTTTCAGGTGGTGCTATAATTCCCAAACTCATTATAAACTTGCTAATACTTCTTTAGTTCAGCGAGAAGTATTGGTGGCTGTGTTGAGGAAACGTTTCATACAAACTTTTTGAAACCTTTCTAATGCAGCGAGGCACAACTTGCGAATGCGCCAGCCCTGCTGAGTGGATTGGACAAGGCGGATTTGACTAAACTTAATATTCTTTGACCTTCCGTGGCAACTAGAATTTTGCAGTGACTAATTTACCTGAGTCACAAGCCACACCTTTGAGATAAGCGTGCCGTTGTGTGCAGAAAAAATCGATTACCCGTCAGGTGTGAGCTTTCGGGCGAAAACATTAGGGCGTGAAAAGCAGATTTCGGATGTCAAGTGCAGGTGTGAATCCTTGCAAGTTGTGTGAGCACTAAGCTAAAATTAATGCAAACGAATGAACACAAAACGCGTTTGAAGATTAGCCATTTCCTATCAGAAGGTGACGGACTTGATCAAATGCTGTAATTGCTCATTTTTGTACCCTTTTTCACCCATGTCCTTCAGGCATTCGTATTGCTGAAAGAAAGTGGCAATTTCATGTTGTTGAAATAGGTTGCTTTAAAGCAACGTTATTGTATCGCAGATTTCCCTTTAGATATTAGAAACTGTGATTAGGATTGAACGAATTTTTCCACTTTCATCACAAACACCCGCTCAATGTGCGTTAGGTCGAACGTTAGGTTAGGTGTTAGGTCATCTTGCTTTAGCTTTGATCGACTTCAGGCTTAACCTATCGACGTTAAATTCAAGCTTATGTAGCGACCAGAAGTGCTATATAAACTCGGGAGCTTGCCATTCTTGTTACACAGATTTTACTCTCGAATCACGCCGACAACTAACGATGACATGGTAGTATGTGAACCCACATGAAGCGAGGACTTTTCTTATGATAATTCTTTCGTTGAAATACAGAATAAATTATAACATTTTTCGGCGAGAGTCGCTACTCCTGCTCATGAGAAGAGAACTCCAGAAAAATGTTGTTTAGCGATGTTTGAAAACGTGTGCGATACAGAGGCATGCACATTTTTATAAGCTCATAAAACGGCTGGGTTGCCTCATAGGGAAATATTTCTTCGAAATTTCGTTCAACGCTCGGGTGTAATTCTCAGGAATGAATTGCACAGCTCCCATCGAGTTTGTCAGTAAGTGTGCTGCAACGCGTTGAAGCTCTGTGAGGATTAAAATCGAAATGCAACTAACATTATAATGTAGAACACTTTCCCATCGTCTTACGCCCAAAAACATGCGCTCAACGCAGTAAACAAAAACATAGTGAGCAAAAAATGTACAAAAAATGCTCAATTCCGTACATGGCAGCTAGGTAGGGCCATTTGAATTGTGTTATGATCTGAACATGTGTTATGAACCTTATATTCTTTTCTGGACCTGTTCAGCAGGAGCTTATGCGGCTTTACGTGTTCAGTTCTACTTAATTTTGGTACGATACCAGCAGCGGTTGTGGAACGATTCTGAATTGCTGTACAGGGGACAGCCTTCATTTGCCTTGGGCGAAACTTTGGGTGACTGCACTGCAATGTCCGGGCAGAGTATTTATTTTCAGCTCCAACTTAGCAGGAATGGAAACGCCGGTGTAATGGTTGTCCACTGTGAAGTATTTCTCTACCGGTGATATTGAATTTAATGAGCGATTCGTACAAAGTCAAATCATTACAATGCGTTACTCAAAGCCTTTGTCTGGAAAAGTTTTTTAATTAAATCAACATTCGAGATGGCAAACAAATGCATGCGCAACGAACAGGCATATCATAGATAGAATTTACAAAATTTTTAACAAATGGCAGTGCAAGCGTATTGAAATGTTACTGAAATGATTGAATGATGAAAAAATAATTATCCAACAATAGTTGAATATGACGAAGCATTTGTACTTAAGAAGCTAGTTTTACACTTGTGCCAGACTTGCCCTGTTTTTTTACATAGGTGCGTGTACACTGTGGTATTTTATTTAACTAGTCATCAGGAGTATACGAGTTCTTAAATTTTTTATCAATACGTAGTTTTAAAATGACCAAATTTTGATAACTCACTCACACGTTGATGAAGAAATAATAAATAAAACTAACGCATAATTGTGTACACTACCGGATTCATCTTTATTTGTGTCATATAACGATGTTATAAATCAGGCTTTTGTTGTAAAAGAATTCCCCTCGGGGGAATACGACTATTGTAGCTATGGGGATTGGCTCTCCCAGGGGGAAAATAAGTGAGGGCCAGAGCTGAGAGTTGGGTAGGTCTTCTTTTTGTTGAAATATAATTTGTTTTTGTTATGTTAAGGACCACCTTTTTTCGGTTCACAGCTGTCCGGTTTCAAAGCACCATTACTTTTTTCTTCAACTTTTATCTTGTTTATAAAATTCTTTCTCAACTTACTGCTTCTATGATCCTTCTGCATAGACTACGCGTTCCCTTCTCTCCATACTAAATGGTACCTTCCTCATTCCACTCTTCGAAACGTTTTTTTTGCTGTTAGCTTAAACTAACATTTAATCTAATCTTTTGTGAAATAATCTTTCAGCCGCTCTAAATAAGAAGATTCGTATGAGCGAAGCGTGACTTTCAACCGCACAAGAAGAAAATTAAACCCTATGAAACTGCTTTTTCAGGATTCACGGAGCTCGTCGTTAGAACTTCAAATGAACACTAAAAGTCTAGCATTCATTCATAATGCTCATACCTGACATTCCCTAGGCTACTGCAATGCTATAATTTGCATTATGATAGCACACACAACCTAAGGCATGCACTTAATTCTTCTTTTATCACTTTCATTGTAAAATATTGCTCTAAGACCTCGCAATTGAACGACCCAACGTATTTGCTTTCACTGCAGCATGTGGTCGGAATATTGCCGTGTTCGATAGCAACGGCTTCTGATAGCTGTAATCTTTGTGGGCTGAAGGATAAATACACAGTTTAAGCCTCGCAGAAGCCCTTTGTGCCGCCATGCCGACGTTTTCCCACAGCGCTGGTGCAACGCACATTTGGTTTTGTCTCGTTGGGAGTTGTGTTAGTTTGTGAGCATCATTTCCACAACTTATTGTACTATTTACGCACTTACTTTTGACTTTCACAGATCGTTAGCTTAGCTCCCAAACAGTGCTTGTTTTGTTCAATGAAGGGAGCATAAATATCTGGGACGATAATGAGTTCGATCACAAAATATAAGCAGGTGGAGTTTATCCCGCCGTCTACCAGCGACCAAGTTCAATACTGTCTGCTGCGTTGTGCCTCACATCTAAAGCATGAGTGTGGAACCATTTCGGTATCTCTCTGAATAAACTCGCAAATCTGAGCCAGAAACTGTCGAGGAGTTCATCATGACTGACACTTGCTAACGAACACCACACGGTAGTTTCTAGTAGATCTTTTCAGCTTAAAGTACACTTCAATGTTGAATGAATTTTTGATTCAAGGACAGGACTTGTCCTATTACGTGTAATGCATCGTTACTTGAGCTAGATCTGTGAACTGCTATGTGTAGGACTCTGGGATGGTAGACAGTTCCTGCACTTTTCTTATTATGGAGCACGATGAATAAATAAATTCAATAAATGAAGGAGAAATATAAAAATAGTTCCTTCTAATTTCATCTAAAACATAACCCTTGATTTATTTCAGAATTCTAGCATTATGATATATCTGACTCTGCGTCAAGAAGCACGCAGCAGGAGGGAAATATTGAAATGAGCCGATTTGAATGTGACCTATACTTATAAAGAGATGATTTCACGAACTGTTTTGGAGAACTTTTGGAACAAATGCACCATGTGCTCAGCTTAGAAGATCAGGTATGAGCTGATTTAAATTTATAGCAAATGCTTTATCCATTTATTCAGGTCTTTGCACTGGCTCCAAGAAATTTGATTTTCAACGGATATTGATTCTTTTCCTATAATATATTGAATATTGTAATTATGATAGGTCAGCTGATTTTGCAAGAGAAAGAAATTATGTCAAAATTAATCACAGCAATTAGAAATGAACTTAGAATCAAATTTTTAACAGAACGAGTGTCACTTTTGTCGAAAACACGCAAGCGTTTTCGAAGGCCTGCATTTCTCTAACGATGGATCGTACAGGATCACTAATTTGTTGAGAACTTAACCTGATTGATCGAGTTGGTTGTTTGTCGGGCACATGACAAGAAGCAGAGCACGCAGGCAACGATCCTTGAAATCCTCGACGCCTCTTCGGGCCCGAGAGCTCGTCGGACAAATGAGCGGGCGCGATTGTAAGCAGATTTAATTAGCTAAATTTAGTCTATCAGACTGATAGGCAACGAACGGATTCAATTAGCTGACTGTAAGCCAATAGCCTATGCAATCAGCACTGAGCTCACTGAACAAACAGGTTTTAGAATTGTAAACTAATAAATAAGAAGAATGTGCGCCGGCCACTTCTTCAGGTACAAAATAAATGGTTGGTCAAATGTCAATTGACAAGTTGAAATGTTTCGAAAGTTAGGTTTTGCTAATGGTGGAAGAAGCATGCTTCATTGGCGACCAAGGTGTTGAAATTTTGTCATTTATCTTAGCTTACTTTGTTTTCAGAAACTGCTGACAACGGTAAATGTATTCAGCATGCTTGCAGTGTTTTTTTTAACTTACAAATACTCGCTATAGGAATATTTTGACAATTATGTTTGTATCTTAGAAATGTATCATTTTGAGTCTATGCGAATTCCGTTATACTTTTTTTGTCGAATATTCACGTTAAAATGAATCCTGTTTAAAACTGTTTATCTCAAAAGTCCCCCCCAGGAGGCATTGGAAAGGCAATAAGCTTAGGTTAGTAAATTTTGTCTATTCTATGTTATGGGAATTGGCTTTTGCTCGGGAAATATCGCGAGGTTACCTCAGCCATGGATAGGCATTCGGAACTTCAATCTTTCGTGCGAATTTTGCTTCTTCCAGTTTCCAAATCGTTTTCGTACTCTCTTTCTTGCCTTTTTTCCTCTTCCTTCATAACTGCTGTTTCCATCCCCATACTATTCTTTTTTAGGATACACCTTGTGCATAGATTCTCGTTGTTTTAGTTCACAGTGAATAGTCTCTCATTTTTCCTCAATGAAGATATCTCCGCATTGGAAACGGAGCGTAAAACTAATAACTGTATTTTCATTCTTCCAAATAGCTGGGAAGACAGCATAGTCAGAGCAATCATTCACCCACGCTTTAGAATTAAACCGCGTTTCCAAAATGGACAGCCGATAGTTTTTGCAGCTAGCTTGTTCATAATTAGGCCTAAAATTTTATTGTTCGCTCATGTTTATGAAATAAAAGAACGATGACACGAGGATGTTAATTCAATTTAAACCGCTGTAATTGCTCTAATCTCGCCCGCTGAGGAGTGAGCTGATATTTTTATAGTAGTGAGCATAAATCCACAAATACGAAATTTATTTAATGTTTTCTATCGTATAGATCATGGTTGGGCATTTCAAAGCGCCAGCATCAACGAATCACCTTTTATTTTCGAAGTTGATCCTACGCATTAATAGGACTAAGACTCATAACATCTGTGGCTCGATGTACAAAACATCGGATTGAAGCTTTGCCCGAAGTTTCATCTGAGCCAGTCTATAGCATTACAATCAAACCTATTGTTGAAACCTTCCGATGCTGAAATCATGGCGCATATCTGAGTAAGTTTCATCAACTCAAACAATACTCGAGACATTGCATTGATTGGTTTTGCCTGACAGCTTTACCTCGTGTGGACGTCGGTCATGTGTAGTACTGCATTGAAGTTAAACGCGTCATTGGTTGAACATAAGAGGCTAACATTTATAGTCAGCTTTTCCTCACTCTCCCGGTACATCATGAAGTTATTACGATGCTTGGTCTATTTTAGGACCTCCTAAATTATCTCAACTAGCTGCGTGCTCTGATTTTTGATAGGAGTCTCACTGAGCTAAAATGCCTCCTTCTTCCTCGTTATTGATTCCCTGTAAATCGAATCAAATTTCGGTGGTGCTGTTTTAGAGGACACTTTGTTAGGTTTACGGGACACTATTCATGGGGGAGACGATGACAAGGTTAACAGGGACATCATTAAGAACCTTCTTTGCCTTTCTGAAGTCGTAAAGGGACCTCGCCATGTCGTAACTGAGACGCTGCGCTCGACGCCATTATCGACATGGCCACCAACGCCGACCTGAAGTTCTGGACAACTTCACATTATATTGGACGACTTCGTTGCGTTGGAGGAGAGAATGCCGTGGTCTTGTTGACAACTCCTCATAATGAGAGGATAATTATTTCACGAATTTACAGACCGCGTTCAGTGTCAATGACGGTTGCTCGTCAGTGAAAATCGCAATGAACAGCGACAGACATTAATGGTCTGTAGGAAACTTGGTAAGAATTGAAGTCTAGGTTTACTTGTGTTTTGGAGTTTGATAGAAAAATTTCTTGCTTCAATCGGATTGCGTTGGGAATTTATTTCCAAGAGATGTAAACGAACCTGAAAAACTGTTACATGAAAAATCTGGAGGCATGAATTGCTGCCTATGTGCATTGGTCGAACAATTTGATCGGTTTTAAGTCCTTTTTTCCAAAAAAATGAAACTATGCTTAGTTTTCCGTGGAGTTTATGTGTGAGAATAAAGCCTGTTAGATTCAAATCGATTTGGGAACGCTAATTTTTTATTTAATCCTAGCATACTCTTTACCTTGTGATACCCAAAAAAAACAAAATCGAAAATTTATTTCCCAATTTATTTCACAACCTTTGCTCTTTTCGGTGCTATTACGTAAAATTTGCTTCCGAATATAGTGCGTGAGAGCTTGGAGACGTGGTGTTTCATTCAGATGCTCTCAGCTGTGAGCAGGAAATTCAGCAGCACTGACCGTCTGTTGTGGATGCGAATTGGTCCATTATGTTAGCCTTACTTCGTACTTCGATCACTATTTTTGAAACATGTTCACAATTCATTTCACTTTAGCTCAAACCCATTAATGAATTTCAATATCTGTGATCATTTTTAGTTTTGTTTTGATCCGTACAAAGTGATCAGGTGAATTTACTCTTATGAAAAAACACATTTTCACTTGTGTTTGTAGTTGTGAAATACTGTGTGTATGATGAAAATGATATTCAATGGTTCATTGGATATAGCAGTTCATTGCTGGACATGAGGCACAACGTTTATCCAAAAAGAAAACTGTTGGATGCACATTTATTATTATTATGTCGTACAATTTATTCAAACCTCCTGTCTTCTCGTTGTCATTATATGTCATAAAAAATTAGTACCTCTGAAACGAATCTTTAACACTTTGACTGCTACGTACACGGTGGGGATTTTCATAATGCTGCTGACCGACCAGTAGTCACAAACTCAATTTTCATAAATTCTTAATGAAAACTAAGGGAAAGTACGATTCTTTTGATGTTTGCTGTTATCAAAATTGCTTAGAACAATTGACTTCAAATTTAAGTTGAATGTTGAACTTCAGTTTTACCTGGCGCAGTCAAAGTGTTCAGCGACATTACTAGCTCTTATTTTGTGTGTTCAGTTGCAAGAGCTCGCTCTTCTTTTCCGCGTTGTGTGCTTTTCCGTGCTTTGTAACAAGTCGCATGCAAGTGTCTTCGCTTTATTTCCTACTATGATAGCCAAATTTTTCGTTAGTTTAATGTACTACTCGCCTCTTTTTCCAGGCTATGACAAGTTGTCATCAGCAGTGTGGAAATGTTTCTCTGGAGCCGTTACGGTTGATTAAATTTTCCGTTCCGGTTGATTAAATTTTCCGTTACGGTTGATTAAAAAAATAATCTGGTCTAAATTATACGGGTGGTCAAGCCTAAAATATGGGGGTTACTTCATTAAACTGTTCGGAATTAAACATCGCGGAATTCTTGACTTCATACTGTTTGGTCACACAGTTTGAAATCAAGAATTCCGCGATGTCAATAAAGCTTCCACGCAATCGAGTAAGTTCACATTATTTAGGTCGCTATTTGCAAGCCGCTGAGCAATTTTGTTTTAGTCTCTGATATCAACTGCGTGGAGGAATTTTTCCATTGATACTTTTATACACCCTGCAATCATTACTCTGCTCATGAGCAGGTCGTTATTAATTTTTCTTTAGCTAAGAGTGCGACAGAATCATAGGTTGGCTGCGTTTATTAGTAGCTGTGTGGTCTTTAGTTGTATTTTACGACTCTCGCGGAGGTAATGCTCTTCGAAGTGAAGGTTCTTGAAGCACAATCTGGCACATTTCACTGCTGCACTGCTCTTTTTGCGCATCAGATGGCCAGCGTCCACGAGGTAGTTTCTTTACAAATCGAATTTTAGACGACGCTACCTGCATTTTAATTGAGATAGACATTCAAACCTTCATGAGAAAAAACCTTCACCCAAGTCAACCCATGAAAGTTATCAACAGCTCTCAAACAGTGCAGCGAAGAAAAAAGTGCATACCCGACTTTCACGTGCATTTCTTCTAAACTCGAGTGAGGCGTTTGAAAGAAATGGTTTCAGAAATGTTGTTTGACAGTTAACTGTTGCAATTTTGACTTGAAGGAATTCGCACCAGCTATTCAATTTTCTCTTCATGCAATTTTTCATTTGATTCATTCAATGTTTTTAGGAATGCCCTTTACATTGAATTCATTCATTGCACATAGTTCAAAAGCTCACAGCGTTCAAGCTTGCACTCGTGAATGTTATTTGACGCATTACTCGCACAGAGTTACCTTGCATATTCAGCGAGGTCGCCCACATCGCCTGCGATACACGACAAAAGCCCAAAAGAATGCTTTGAAAAACGATAATTCGATTTCGAGCACTTGAGAGGACCGCCGGAGAAGCATCCAGGCGCTCAAGCTGAAGATTTCCTATAAGCATCGAGACTCCTCTGGGAAGTACGCAGCTCCCTCATCGATAACGACCAGCTGCTGCTGAGGCCATTGTCATCACAATTGTCAAGCGTGGGCCCTGCGTGAGGGAGCTTTTTTGAATTCGTGTGTTATTCGAAAGGAAAGAACCATGAAACTTCTAAGCTTCCCGATAAAGCAGTTTTCTTGTTTTAGTTTTTCGTTAATATTTCTACAAAATTTGGGCATTCAGAATACAGAGGGTGAAAAACATAGCGACGAAATGCGAGGGAAATGCCCAATGCATTTGATGACGGCATAAGCAGCTGCATCTACAAAGTGAGATGGACCAGAAGATATTGAGCGGATGCCCATCAGTATAATACTGTGCATTGCCCGGTGATTGGGTAAGAAGCGCATCATACTCGAGCCTTGCTAAAATGCTCATAACTCTACGGTTTATGCTCCCATAAAGCAAGTAACGTACAGAAGAACTAGCGCGACGGCCGGAATAGAAGAGAGGCACTCAGGCCGTGACAGCAAAAGCCATCACAATTATTCTGATTGTATTGCCTCTGTTAGCATACGGAGCAGCTTCATGACTAGTTACTTCGCTATTCGCGCGTTTCAAACGATCAGGATATTTTTCTCTGCGCTAAGAGATGCTTGAATAATCGAGTAACCGCGCATTTGGAACTGTATTTCAGATGGAACAGTATTTCAGTGTTTTTCCTTGAAAAAATTAAAGGCTTGAAACAGCTTTTGACCGAAGGAAATATTGGTTTCAGCTACAATAAAAGATTCAATTCCTATTTCGTTCGTATCTATGAAAAAAAATTTAAAGAATATGAATAATTTTATAGGCTAGTTGTAACTGTTCTTGAAATTGTTAAATTTAACGATTTAAACAGGCTAGTTACATTTGTTCATGAAAAGACAAGAATGTATCTGTGTGAAACGTTACGCTCTCCAAGAACGCATAGAAAAATGGATCGTATTCTTCAGCTAGGATTGCGAACTTAACTTATTTCAGGCCAAAATACTAAAAACTATTCGTGTAAAATGGTTGTAAACGCCAAGTTCAGCAGTTCTGGCAACTTACTCTCAGCGCAGCCTTGGATCAGCAGGATTTTTTACTCGCATGAGATTTTTGTCTTATATTTTTTCAGTGAATGTATAGAAACTACAATCCTCGAAAATTCTAACTGAGAAGTTCTGAAGGTTATTAACAGCGGGACGGGACGTAGAATCAGCGGTGTTTGCTGAGAGTCTGTTGTGGAATTTGATGACAAGGCTCCATTTTTTCATCCTGCCTCCTTTGGTGTCTCTTGAGGAAAATGTAAATTTGGGATGGGAGACTGTAAATCGCTTACGTATGTTTTCTGAATTTTTTTAAACTTAATTTTTACCTTTTAGTTCATTTACAGTTCTCTTAATTGTTTTGCTGACTTTAAAGAGTTACACAGACTTAATATTAACATTGCGCAGGCTAAAACGTTTATTATTCTGCAGTTTTTATGTACAAGTTCATCAGTGGGCTTCACTATGATTATTGCTCGACTTGAACCATAAAATTGAATTAGGAATACAAAAGGACAAATAATATTGACAACGTAAGTAGCAGGAAATACTAATAAAACTTTGTCTTTGCGAACAATAATCTTTTGTGCCAAAATACATCATTCAGTGGAGTGAAACGTTGAAGTTTAAAATATTAGAATTACATTTTAGCAGAAGTGTAGCAATGAAGCGATGAAATAAATTCTATATTACTGAGAGTCAATAAGTCACGGTTTCAACTGGAACTTTTGATGTGTGTTACAGTTTAATTTTTTCTGTTAAGCAGAGTTAACGTGTAGTCAGACATCGAACAAGTAACGTTATTCAAAGACCGAAGATGTCTCTATCCTCCATAAGGGGACTCAAAATATCCCCCAATAATTTGAGGAAATTTAAATGAATTTCTCCGTGCAGTTTCGTTCTTTCATTTCCTAATTTTTCCCTTTTAAAGGGATACAACTATTGTATCTATGAGAGTTTGCGCTCCCAAGGGGAAGATATGAGGTTCCAAGCTATAGGTTAGATAAGCCTTCATTTTGTTACTTTAAAATTTATTTTTAGTTTTATTGAAGCCCGCCTGTTTTGGGTTCATTGCTGTCCTGTTTTTCCAGCACCTATTGCTTTATCGTTCAAGTTTTACCTTGTTTCATAGTCTTCCTACTCAAGTTTATGCAGAGGGTATCATGGGGATTAAGTTCTATGCAGAGGAGATCTTGTGTGAGAACACACCTTTTACATAGATTTCGCGGTCCCTTAATTCCATAATAAATGTTGGCTTCTTCCTTTCTCTCTTTAGAACGCCTTTGTTTTTGTTAGGGAGGCTAAAAATAACTTGTCTAATTTTCGAACTCCTATTTATTTTAAACATTTTACTCAGTAATCACCAAGCTCTATTCAGTTGATTACGCTAGAATAGAGCTTTTCATTTTGAAGCAGTCCACTCTTCATTTATTACGATGGATCAAATTATCATCGATTGTTAATAGTCAACTTCGCACGAGTAATCACATGTTTCATTGTTGTTGGAAAGCTCATTCAAAAAAGCACTCGTACAATAGTTTTCACCATCATGACAGCAGTCCAGCTATTAGTTTTGTAGCGTTTTTTAACGAGATGAACTGTTATTTTGTGTCCATCATACGTTGCTAGATCTCGTGATGCTATCAATGCGATCGGCATAGGGCTGCACGCAACTTCAAGAAGCACTACTAATTGTATCCATTCGCGTGCTCTATTCGGAACTGCACGTATGAATGCACAGACGTGTAGTGTCACAAACGGAACTGTAAGCTCCATCAACATTCCTACAGTTTGTGACTCTACTTTCAATCTCCTTTTATTTGACCAAGCAACAGCCAGAGAACCTAAGAGCTAGAAAAATCGGAATTTTAGTTCGAAACGAAATTGGGAAGTGCAATTTGCATTTATTGGTGTTTGACTCTGAGAAGGTAATCTGTTGCTCTAAATGAACAATTATAACATTTTTTTGATGTTTTTTCTTGATGTAATAGAACTGCTTTCACCGAGAGATTTTCGAATAATTTTTTAGTGACATTGAATGGCGCCATTGAAGAGGTACTTCTGCAAACGCACTGCTTTTACGTTTCAGTCATGTCCTCCAAGTGAATTGCCTGAGGGCTTATCGACAAGGAGCGCATTCTTCCCCTTCACTGATCTACAAGGTTGTGATGTTGTTGCATCACTAGATTACGAACTGGGAAGATGTTGTCCTTCAATGCGTTTCACGGAGATTACTTTATGCAGAGCGCGATGATCCAGTGCTCCAGACTCTATGGTGTGTTGATACATCTTCTTTGCATGAGTGCTTTCATTCACGGTCGTGTGTACCTATATGGAAAATTTTATTACTGCTTTGCGCAACAATTCGGGATCGCTTTAAAAATTGATTGCTTCCCTGATGTATTGTCTGCCATTAAATGAAGTGTTCCAGTTTTTCAGAGCGTAGCAAATGTAGGGAAATTGAGGGTCAGAGATGCTAGTGTGACTAAGGTGTTTTGGGCACTTCACGCTTAAATGGAGTTATTTTTATTAGGTTTCTATTTAGCTTTCCTTTGGATGTATTCTTTCACTCACGTTACTAAACATGCTTGTCAGTATCACATGTGTTGGAATGCTGCGAACGCTCTTTTCTAACTCTGAGTTTCTTGAAAGTTACCCGAGCACAGATCTCGATAGAAAAACATGCCCCAATATACCCAGTGGAAGTGCAACTGAAAAACTCGGCTCAATGCGTCCCAGTGGGATCCAAAAGAAGCTTCATTGCATAAATTTGGAACAGTTTTCAAAAGAGTTTCCGAAAGTTGCATTACGCTGCAGTTGACTGGCACGCATTTGCTTTGTCCAAGTCTGGAGAACTTCCGTGTTTCCTCCTGAAGCTATATTTCTTTTCAGAGAAATCGTAGTGCCTATTCGTTAACCTGATAATGCATCTAGGCTTGTGAGTAAGAAAAGTTCTGATATTTATGGTGCACCTGGTAGCCTTTCTGGTTCATGAAATTTGGCCTTTATGTTGCGCTTCCACGCTGCTAGCTAATGAAATTTTGCATTTATTGTGCGCTTGGGGTTTTCAATTGTGAAAGTATAGATGGTGCAATTAGCATTCACAATTGTAAAATTGACATTTATAGTTCGTTTTAGAGTTGATTATTTACAAAATTTAGCATATGTAGCATGTGTATTTCAGTGTAGATGGTTCATGAAAGTTACCCCCTTAGGAGGATGAATTACCTATTAATGAGAATTAGCACTCCCAGGGGGACAATGTAAGGGCCCGAGCTGAGAGTTAGGTAGGCTTTTTTTTCGTTGAAATAAACAATTTTTTTGTTAGGTTAAAGGGCCATCTTTTTTCGGTTCACTGCTGTCATGTTTTTAAGCACCTACTACTATCTTCTTCTACTTTGACCTTGTTTCATAATCTTCTTTCTCAACTTACTATTTCTGCATAGATTCCGGGTTCCCTTGCATCTGTAATAAATAGTGCCTTCCTCCTTCTTCTCTTTGGATCGCTTTTGTTGCGGATAGGGAGGCTTAAACTAACTAATAACCAACGATCATGAAATTGAAAAATGGTACACCCTTACTGATATTCTATGTTAACCATATTTTTCACTTCAACGAGTCTGCTGCAACTTAGCTCATTTATCGGACTTGACTACGTTTGAATGGTCTGAAGAGACGTAGTTGAATTTCACGAATGCTATCATGTGAATTTGAGTTTCGTCACTAATACTGTATAACAGTTCTCATTTTACGTGGGATTTGTGTTTGGTAATATATCATTTGAAAATCTGAACGCAATTCTAACATGCGTGCAGTATGATGACCATAACTGGCATAATTTGTGCAGATTTTAAGGTGGTGGCCATGCTTGCTGGCTTTCAGATTGGTCAGGCTAAATTTTGCTGTTTCCTGTGTTTGTTAAACTCCAGAGCAAGAACTGAACATGATGTACGCAAGGACTGACCGATCCGAGATGAAAATGGGCCATAAAAACTAAACGTCATTGACATATCACCTGTGAAAAGTGATTAGAATTAATTTACCAATTTTGCATGTTAACACTTTGACTACAGGAGGTAAAACTGGAATTTGATATTCAACTCGCGTTTGAAGTCAATCATTGTTAGCAAGGTTGAAAATAATCAAATTTAACTGGATTGTGCCTTCTTTCAATTTTGATTTGGTACTAATGAAAATTGAGTTTGTGACCACTGGTCAGTCAGCAGTATTATGAAAATTCCCCGCTGACCACCGGTGGCTCATGTCGCAGTCAAAGTATTGACCTTGGTTTGTTCAAGCAATGTGTGAAAACCCTTGACAAGAATTTCTCCTCATTAGCAAATCTTCCTGAGAAATGCCTTCCCTAAGTCAAACTTGAATGAAAGAAGGTATCTTCATTGGTCCCAAATTCGAAAAAATTCTACTTAATGAAACTGTTATCACGCACCTCATACGAAATGAAAAGCTTGGCTTTGAGTGAAAGTTTGTGGTAAGTTTCTGAGAAAACATCGTACAGAAGCATGTGTGCAAGTTGTGAATGGTTTGCCGAGTCATGATCTTGAAATGGAATGTAACATGCTTCTAAAAGTTCATGTGATGCACTCTCATTCGGATTTTTTTCAAGGGGAATCTTGGTGATGTGAGTGATGAATATGGCGAGGGTTTCCATCAGGATATTTCAGCGATGAGGCAACGATTCAAAGGAAATTGTTACCCTGGTGTGGTGGCGGACTAATGCTGGAATATAAGCAGAGAAAATAACAACCACCCAAGATGTTTTGAAGGACAAATGTTTACACTGACTGATTTGTGTTGTTCATTCGTTACCGATAATATTAACATATGTATGGTTCATGGTACAGGGAAATGGTGCCTAATCTGGAAGAATTAAGGTTAAGCTCAGAATACCTTTTTTTACCCCAAAATAGGTCTAACGTCCCCTCAAGGGGATACATCTACTGTATATTTGGGAGTTAGCACTCCCAGGAGGAAAATGTGTGAGGGCCCGAGCTGAGAGCTAGGTAGGCCTTCTTGTTGTTGAAACAAAATAGGTTTTTGTTTTGTTACGGACCGTCATTTTTCGGATCACTGCTGTCCTGTTTTTCAGCACCTGCTACTTTCTTTTTCACCTTTTTTCTTGTTTCATGAACTTTTTTCTTAGCTTACAGTTTCTACGCACCTTGTGTATAGATTCCGCGTTACTTCAATTCCAAACTGAATAGTGCCTCCCTCCTTCCTTTCATTGAGCATCTTTGTCGTGGTAAAGAGAGGCTGAAACTTTCTTATAATCAATCGAGAGGTCTAACGTCGTAATTACTTTTTTCAAACCTGAAAATTCTTACACTGTGACATCAAAGATTGTCTAACAAATATCAGAAATGCAAGCGTTTAAATTGTCAGAATAGATCACATATTCTGATTTCTAGATTCTGTGAAAGGACTCAGTTTGGTTACATTTTGCCGACTGTAATCAACTCCGCTACAAAATTGATTCTCAATATTTCAAAAATGGTGGCATCTTTCTCATGAGAGAATTTTCAAAATCTTTACTTCAAAGCCTCGGGGAAGGAACTACTTCCTCTGACTGCCAACTTCTGCTTCTGTTGCTTCTCAATGTTACGTTTTAAATTTCAAAATAAGCCCGACGTCTCACAAGTGAGGAGACCAAGTCTTTTTTTAAACTGATATCAGTTCATTCGTTGTGTACAAAATGAAAAATAACTAGTAAAAAAAGGAAAAATTCGAAGAAAATGAATGCTGTCCTACATAGATGTTCAATTTTGCATCTCTGTGGTGCGTTTGATGTTTTTTTTTCGTGATTACAGAAGTAATCTCAACTATTTTTAGAGTTTATTTACTGCTGTGTGAGCAATACTCTGTTTCCAAGCTGTCGGTGATGGAAAAAGTCTGCTGCTTAGTTCAGTGTGAATGAGCACACGAATGAGGGAGGAAATTGTACTCACTACATCGATATTATGGACTGAGTGGTGGCTATCTTAGGGGAATATTTGTTGGTTTGTGCTTGCATCAGCTTTTTCATCTATGCCCGGTGTTACATTGTATATGTCTTTTATTGTTGCATATTGTTTATTTATGATTTCAGGCCATGAGTTTATAGTTCAGTGAAATCTGCTGGAATAGTTTCAAATAAATTCACACCAATGAGAGAAAACTCTGATTGGTTGGATATAAGCTTTGTGCTAGTAAACATGCTCTACAAAATATTTTTTGCTCCATGAAATTTCAAGCGTATTTCACTGTTAATTACGTAGTAGAAGGAATGAAAATTTCAATTTTTTGAGTCAAATTGCACTAAGGAAAATAATTGACTGAGATTGAAAATTAACCAACGACTCTGCACAACACGGAAAAAATTGTGCTGTTAAAAATGATGAACAAGAATTCCTAGTTACTCGATCAGGGTCTGTCGACACGATCATGAAATTCATCAGCCTATCGTATTCGGCGGTTAACAGGACTTTGGATATTCATTAGACAGAAATCTCGCTTCACAATTACAACCAAGCTCCTCTGATGCCGCTGTGGTCTGACCTAAAGGAGACACACATGTCCTGACACTCCTGTGTTCAGGTACTCGAGTACTCTGTTGGTGCGTTTATTGTCGCTCTGACTGGCTTATAGATGCACTTAATGCACAACCATTTTCTAGAACTGCAGATGATTACGAAAGCTTTGAAATTAGGTAGTGATTTTGGAAGCTAATGAGGGTTAGTGAAATCAGGTCATAAAGCCCAAGTAATCCCCTCAGGGGAGTGAAACTATTGAAAATAGAGGAATTAGCGCTCCCAGATGAAGATTTGAGGTCCCGAGCTTATGATTATGTAAGCTTTCATTTTGTTGAAGTAGATGTGCTTTTTCATTCGTTACGGACCAACTTTTTTCGGTTCACTATTGTCCTGGTTCTCAGCACAGACTACCTTTCCTTTAACGCTTACTTTGATGAACTTATTCCGTAACTTACTGTTTCTATGCGCAGAAGATCTTGTGTGGATACTCACCTTGAGAAGAAAAACCGTTCCTTCAACTTCATACTAAATGGTTCCTTCATCTATTGTGTCTTCGGAACACCTTTGTGCTGAGACTTAGTCTAACTTATCTATCTAATTTAACGTCCGTGTTATCGTACAATCGTTTGCTTCCCAAGGATGCCAGACAGGCACATTAAGTGACCAAAATGCTTATATTTCGCCGAACTTACCCTGATGAAAAATATGATGTTTGTTAAGAAAAAACGAACTCGGCGACACTGTAGCGTTTATTCAATTTTGTGCAAGTATTAAATCGAATGCACTATTTATACTGGTTTTATTGCCTATAGTTCATGTATAATGTTAATTGACTGAAAGTCGTTAAAACAGAAGGTAAACAGAAGGTTTTCACCTTTTCAAATCATAATTTAATAAAATGAGGGATGAAGAAAAAGAAAACAGAAGCAATTTACTTCCAATAAAGATGGTACAAAAAGTTTCATAGGTTTTTAGAATGTCTTAACATGAAGAGCCTTAGTTGATATACATCCATGAGTTTCTTAATACCCATATTAATAGTCGAAAGAAATGATTGAGAAAAAAGCCTGGATGTCTTCTTGTTCCTATGTTACAAAAATGCAACAATGTTGTCTAACATTGCTACAATGCTATGTCGATACAAAAATACGTTATAAAAATGTTACAAAATGTTACAAAAATTACAATGTAAGAAAAATATTATTATGTTACAATGTTACAAACCTGCTACAATGTTGCAATGTTGTAAAAATGCTACAATGCTGAAATGTTACAAATAATGCTACAATCCTGTTGCTACAATGTAGATACAAAAATTACTTAGCTCTCGTGTGCAGATTTAATTAAATCGCCCTTAAGTTGGATTACTTGCTATTGAAGAACGATGCCTATTGTTTCCAGGGGTGGTGAGATCAGAACGTCATATCTCATGTAATCCAGCCGTGTTGCACCCCTCAATATCTGAGTACAAAAGAATGCCCATGCCACTATTGGCTCATAAATCCTTCTGTGCGACACTAGACAGTAAGGAACCAACCGCCAGGGAACATCCTTACCATTATCGGCCCGTAAATCTTGCTGTCACTCGGAGCACCGCAATCTTGACGCCGACGCGACTGCTCTTTCTTGCCCCCCAGTAATCTTGCTCTCACCACCTCCTCCCTTGTGTGCTCTCCGTGCTGCTTCCTTGGTCTGGAATTATGTTTTGCATTTTTCAAAACTAATTTCGAGTATGGATGCTCGTTATTACTCGGGTATTTTACTCTGTTCTTAGTTTGAATGTTTATGATTTTTGTTAATCGCTTCGATGATTTACTGGCTTTTGCATTTAAAATAGAGCCTGATTTAGAGCTTCAGTTATGTTTTTTACCCTACATCTTCATCATTTACGGACCTATTTACCGTTTTCGATCGCATTCATAGTTTACCCAATAATGAGCGATTGCCAATAATTTCACATTTTTGAAATAAGATCACAGGTACCGCTGTCGTTGTTGTATCCCATGCTTCATAATTTGGACGAATCCGCGACGGTCGAGCACATAATTAGCTACATTTGCCATTGGGATCGCTTGTAGCAACTGAGGCTTAAAATCGTGTAAAGGCTGACGTAGCGTAGAGTTTGAGTCCTTTATTTTCCCGCTTTTGATCTTCTCTGACGGATTAATGCAATAATTATTAACGTTCCCAATCGTTATGAGATTCTATCAATTGCGTTTTTATATTACACCCGCCATGATAGTTGTTCAATTGAGTAATTGAATGTGATGGAGCAAGGCAAATTAAAAAAAACATTGTGCATGATCAGAGTTCCATTTATGAATACTTCATGGAAATGATTTCCAGCAAACTATGTAATTGGTGAACTCCTCAAGTTAATTTCAACTTCCATTTCATCCAAATCAAAAGCTCGTAACTTCCTAAGCTCGTATGACTGTAAACTTGAGCTCATCTTGATACTCCCTCACTTCATTTTCAACTAACTTTTTCGATTGCATAAAAAACTACATTTAGCTCCAAACTTTAGGCTGGTAAAATATTTTCAAACAGAATGAAGAATACAATTTTATGACCCACATCATTAATATTCTTCTGCAATTTGAAAACAGACGTGTGCTTTCATAGTCAATTTTTTTTTTCGTTTAAAGATCTTTTCAATGTTCATAATTTCCATTAGTTGTTTCACGAGATAGAATGTACAGTAGTTACTGTTCTGGATGAATTCAGACTTTTTATCTAATTTGCATTGTTTTTTGTTTTATTTTATATTGATTTCTAACCAAATAATCACTATTGTTCCTACGTTTTATACGTTTTTGAGCTATTTGTACTGCGGAGTCTCATTTCTCTTTTATGCTCAATAATTGTCTCCTGTTTTTTAATTTTACCACAGCCTTGCGTGGTGTTTTTCACGCCTTCCGAACTACTTTAGAACGCGAAAATGTTTTCCAGATAAAAGTCTTTTTGTTTTCCTAGATGCTAGTTTGCCACTGGATTTCTTTTCCTTGACCTCGGCTGCTGAAGTAAATTTTTCTAACTGAACTTCGGTTTAAAATGGCTTTGGTACCTGCTTCACAATCTGTTGATGGGTGTGCTATTTTTCTGCCCTTTGTTTCCGGAATTTTTAAATTTGGAGTTTCTTTCTGCAGCAGGATATCCAATAGAGATTGAAGTGCGCTTCTGAACAAGACTTCAGGCACAGGTCGCGGTTTGAGCACTTGGGGTCATAGCCTCAGTTAAAGAGCTTCTCATTGAAAATTTCTGCTCATCTTTTAACGGTCGAGCGCAAAAAATTGCTATCTAATCTCAGAAACATTTCCATTCTACACTTGTATAGTCCAGTAGTTCATGTCTCTCGTTAAGTGTTGTTGACTGAATTGGCGTTGCCTTATGAACTTGATTCTTTCTGTGACGATGAGCACATATTTGTAAATATACTCAGATGTTCAATACATTTTCTGAAATGATATCATTTCGATGAATGGCTAATCGGGTGCAATAAAGTAGCGTTGCCTTCGCAGGCGGGATTCGAGCGACTGCGTGAGACGGAAATTCATGCATTACAAATTAATGTGTCTTCACTGGGATTACCTGATAGTTAATCCTCTCACGCTTATCAGAAGAGGTTGTTCCTGTTGTAGTGAAGTGCCAGTCATAATTGACGTGGAAGGATGAGCTACTGCTGCAAGGGGAATTCGTGTAGAAAGTTTTACTTGATGGTTGAACCCGTGTATCTATTTTCAAGGTGTCAAAGCATAGATCTGACGTCAGGCTCCTCGAACGCCCTTGTCTCTGGTCATCGTTTTTAAGGCAAATTTAGAGTACAATTCGTTTTTTAATAGTTGATGCCTCAGTTTTCAGCGAACTCAGTGAGGTTTCACGACACTTCTGGTAAATTTGGTCTTCTTTAGTTTGATACCCAAAATGCACTACTTTTACGTTAACAGTAAGATCTTTGATAACCTACCCATAATAGAAGCATGGAACGCATAGACTATCCTGCATTTACAGCCATTCAGTACTTTTGAGCAAGTTCAGCTCATGCTTCAATAAAATTTGTAATGCGCACAAATCAACCAAGGTGGAAGCCAATGATCTTTTATTAATTTTTAATCTTGGGTAAGAACACTCGGAAAATACGCCAATTAGCTGAATGCTTTTTCTGGTATTTGACGGAAATAAAAGTCGAGTCGTACACGTAGCCTTGGGACTTGAAAATATATTTAAAATATTCTGTGTATTTAAGAAAATATAAAATTATTTTTTCATCATCAAGGCTTGAATATTTCTATAAATAATGCCGAACGCGCACAAGAGAAAATTTTCTCCGTTGGCAGTGAGCCTTCGATGTTGATGAAATTTAATGATTTTAAATACTAATGTTCTCAATGTTTGTACTTCATCAGGTAGAAATAATCATGGAGGCCTGTGAAGTTAAACGTGAACTCATTCAGTCAGACGCAAAGCCTAACTGGTAATTATTTTGGGTGATTCTTTCATTTTTTACCACGTTTTTCTGCATTTGAAATGCTCTTTTAAATGGCAAATGTGAACACAAATTTCAAAAACGCGGATTTGCTGGCAAAGTAATTATTAACAATGTAAGAAAAATGTTGAGATAACTGTGAATGTGATTTTATAGCTGCGCAACCAGGGTTTATGAGTGGTTAAAGATTTCTAAACGAGGTTCACATTGGTCTGAGTGATAAGAAATTTGTAAGCGTCGAGAATAGTAATTTTGTTCAGCAATGAATTTTTCTTCAATTTAACTTCAGCATTTTTCTTGTTCACGTAAAAATTTTGGTCAAAAACTAATTTGAAAATTTTGAAACTGTAGTATTAGTTCAAGGATATTTGCTAAGCTATTTTTTCTGACGAATGAAATTTGTTTCCAATGTCAGCTTAGGCGTAGATCTCGTCTCGTGAAAATCATTCCTCACTCGCCAAGGAAGAAGTAATTTAGCCTCACCTCGAGTGAATTCACAGCTTCAAAAATACGTGTTTTCTCGACTAGTAGCTTTACAAAAAGTCCCTTCTGATCAAAACCTTTATTCTGGATCAACTTTTTAAGCGCTCTTTTAGGCGTTGTAAGTGAGTGTTATTCCAGGAACTGACCTCTAGACCGCTTCAGTTGAGTGTAAGTTTTACCCGCAAATTTCTAGATTGGTGAAACACCCGTGCAATTTTGAGCGCTAGGGATATTTATTGAGGAAGCTAAACGCTTCGCAGCAACTTGGATAATATTTTACTTTACAAAGCTCCTTCCCTTCAAACGCTGTAAAAAAATCCTGGTTTACGAGTTTCTTCAGCGATAATCGCTGTGGTAATTTCTCGAGGAAAGAAGACTGGAATTAGTTGAGCCAAAAGAAAAAGCCGCCCTGAAGTATTGCCTGCAAGGGGCAGAGTTGAGGAATTCTTTGCGATCACGCAACCCCGCTTGTGAGGGTGCAGGTCTGGGAATTGTCTTGACCCACTACTGTGGAGGAGGTAGTGGGTGAAGTGAGCCCACTCCAGTTTGTGAAGTTAGTGTAGGCAGTTGGACCCGTGGGTGAGGAAAGTGTGAATTTCAGTTAGGGGGTAAAGTGGGCCAACACTGTTAGATGGGTTGAGTGCGGGAACTGTGCTCACTTTAGTTAGTGGGGTGAGTGTATGAAGTTTGCCTATTCAGTTGGTGCACAGGATTACATAGCGTTTAAAGTATTAAGTAAATTAATTTAAGTAGAAATGAAGGAACGAATAAAGTATCAAGTTTAAAGTATTACAGTTGGTGCATGCTTCTCGTGGGGGCAAAGGATGTGCAGCAGGCGTTAGTTAGTCTGGTTCGTCTACGCTATGGGAACTGGCCCTTCCAGGGGAATAGTGTTAGGTTACCTGAGCTGTAGATAGGTAATCGGAATTTCTATCTTCATGCCAATTCTATATCTTCCAGTTTTGTTTTTTCGTTATTTTTTATTTTGTCTTTTCTTCCTTTTTTTTCACTTGCTGTTTCATTCGCGGGATATCCTGCAAGAAAACACACCATTAGAGATTCCCCATTTCCCTTAGCCTATTCTGAAGAGTCCCTTCTCTTTCCTCCTTGTGAACATCTTTGCAATGCAAACGAAGCCTCTACCTAACAATAAACAATTCCTCAGTCGATGAGATGAGTGGGGAGAAAGTGTGCACATTTTTAATGTGCTCATTCCAGTAGATGTCGTGAGTACGATGAAGTGCGCCTTGGTGGGATGCGGGAGAAGTGTGCTAACTTCGAGTAGTATTCAGAGCGTGAGTTATGGTGTGCACCAGAACCTTGACTGATTACAAGACATGCGTGAATTTTTCAATAGAAAGATAATATGAGTTCTGAGTCGAGGTCTATTCTTTAAGACTTCGAGCCAGTTTAGGTCAAGTTAAGTACAAACGAGACTGTGTCACGAGGATTAAATGGAAACCAAAAGGGCTTACGATAGATGTAATTCTACCATCAGAAAACTTGTCAATTAATGAGGTTTTCATTCACTGCGTAGTAACACAATTTACGTCGGGCTATTTCCATACGTTCATTTCACGCACATGCGACTTACATACATTCAAAACAACAATTCAAAGTTTCAGATGGGCAGCTGCTTAGGAAATATACCGGTTGGTTGGTGAGTGCATCAAATAAAGTTTTAAGCTGCTTGGGTTTAGTAACAAATCGGATCACGTTGGCTTGGTTCTGTGATGAGAAATCTTTTCCAAAAGCTTGACAATTTTGGAAGGCATCTAGGTGTAGTTGAACAGAATTGATTAGCGATAAGGTAGGGAAGAACAACTATTTCCTACTAGGCATTGAGAGTGGAGTAAAATATTGTGATTACTCTGCATATTCGTATGGAATTTAACAGCTGTTCGATTATAAGTTGACTGGCTATAGTTTGGTGTCCAGTATCAATTTGTCATGCAGCATTTGGTGTCAGTTAGCAAGCTGCAGTTGCTTCTCCGGTGGAGAAATTTCCTGTTTTGCGTCATCTCACTATTGGTTTTTCCGTTTCTCTCTGACATCTTACCGCTTCCTTGCCGCTTCCTTGCCGCTTTTCGGCTTTCTTACCGCTTTTCGACTTTCTTGCCGCTCAGCTTTCTTGTCACTTTTTGGCTTTCTGGCCGCTTTTCGGCTTTCTGGCCTATTTTCGGCTTTCTGGCCTATTTTCGGCTTTCTGGCCTATTTTCGGCTTTCTGGCCTATTTTCGGCTTTCTGGCCTCTCTTCGGCTTTCTGGCCTCTTTTCGGCTTTCTGGCCTCTTTTCGGCTTTCAGGCCTATTTTCGGCTTTCTGGCCTCTTTTTGACTTTCCGGCCTCTTTTCGGCTTTCTTACCGCTTTTTGAATTCCTTGCCGCCTAGTTAGCGTTTTTTTCGCAGCTTTGCAGCTTTCTTCGCCGCTTAGCAGCTTGCTTGTCCCTTTTCGGCTTTTTGCCGATATTCAGCTCTTCTTAATACTTTTTAGTTTTCCCGTCACATCTTGCTTTTCCCTCTGCTTCTGGTTTAATCACCGCTTCCTAACTTTCTGACTGCTTTTCAGTTTACCAACCCTTCACTGAATTTCCTTAGGTTTTGGCTTGATAAACGTTTATTTGTTTCCTCACCAATCATTGACTTTCGTTTCGCTTATGGTTTAGGAGTCCAAAAAGAATATGCCAACGATGTTGCGACTGTTATCCTCGGAAAACACGACATGAGGTGGGTGGCTCTAACACGCGTCCCCAGTTTGAGCTGACCGAGCAAAAACTGCCCCGTTTGTTGTGGGAGCGTTTTTTTAAAATTACGTTAGCCTTCTATTTGTTTCCTTTTCAAGTTATAAGAGGGGGAACGCCCCTCTCTCGCCGGATTAAATTTTTACGCATCAATAATACGTCAATTGCCATCGCTCTCATCGTTGGGCTCCGCAGCATTTATCTAAAGGCGTTCCTTACTGTTTGTGTCATGGAAGTTTAAAAACACTGATATTAGTCTGGGCTCTTAAACTTAATTCTTGTGACTGCATTGATGCTTCAATTGGTGAGCCTCTTCGACAGGATTTGCTTCCCTTGATTTCGTAAGTTTATTTGCCAAGCTCGATGAGAGCTTTAAATTCTCTTATAATGGTGACTGCGGTATGACCCACCGGTGGGTCGTGCTTAAGTTTTTCCTGCTGCGAAACGACCCATCGATGGGTCGTTTGAAACAGCTTGAACAATCATTTAAAATTAATGGTATTTAATGAACCCAGTTGCTGTTGGGTTTTTTATAAAATTTCTAACAACTTTTGAATTAAAATCTGAGTTGAATACTGAACTTCAGTTTAACCCATCGCAGTTAATGTGTTATTTTCCGTTTTTGACTCATAACATTGAAATATATTTAATTACTAGTGGTAGTTCACGCTTGTTAAAGTCTTTAATATTAGCCTTATTTTTCAGCGACACTGAAGTGCTGTTTTACTGCTTGAGCAGTTTTATTGTTCTGTGCATCCATGAAGAGCTTAATATATGTCATTTAAATTTCTTTTTCGCCTTTCAAGGTTCCTTTGCTTCTTTTGAACGTATTAGCCAGAACTGGGTTTGAAAAATGATGTCTAAAACTCTCATGAGTTCCTGAGAACATTTTTTTCTGCCACAACAAGGTTTGCATCACTTTACTCTCAGGTGAGATACTTTCGTTTCGAAAGAGCACTTTTATTTGCGTTACTTTTGATGAAAAAATTAGGATCCAAGAGTGGAAACGCAAAAAAAATTGTATTATTCGCACAAACTGTGTCCTCCGACACAGCTAACGAAGCAGGGTATGCTTTCTCATTGATGATATTCGATTTTACCTTCGCCACTCTCGTTGCATTCTCCAGCAACGAAGCTTGTGCAAATTTGCTCACAGGTTTTGATCACTTTCGCCCAAGAGTCTTTGTAATGGACACCTGCTTGTGCGCTGAGACTCGCAGCCTGCCTTGCAATGTATCCTATCGATTTAATTTGTATAATTGAGACAATTAAAGGTGGAGCAATTGCTTCACTGGGAGGTGTTAGCGCTTAATTTCGGGGATTGGCTGAGGTTTATTGCGGCTGCGTTTGAGGAGCATCGAAGTAAACACGATGTTAACGAGGCACGAGATTAGGCAAGCTTGCTATCCAGTCGTTCAATAAAATTTTACAACAGCGTTGAATACGACAAATAAAATGAAATTGAAACTATGTAGTCATTTGCTAACGTGCCGAACAAGCTTTGGTGAACCTATGAAATTCAGCAAAATTTCCCTATTAAATCGCAATAAATTTGCTTAACACGTTGACTACGATTGTGCGGTTGCTTACGGTCAGTTTGGTTAGGCTAAAAGAAGTAGTTTTGAAAAACCGGCTTTTCTGCTTTAATACGTTTTTAACCTTTTTGAAAAGTGTGAAGAATACTATTGAACCGTAATGTGTTACCTTTGACTCTAAAATTTATTTCGGAAACGGTAGCAAAATAGTTGAAATGTTATTTGTATATTCCGGTACGTAAATGAACAATTTACCGAGGGGAACACATTTGTACCACTTCGGAGTCAATGTGTTAACTTTATTCAACTGAATTACTACATCAACTGAATTACTACATCAACTGAATTACTACATCAACTGAAATACTACATCTACTGAAATACTACATCTACTGAAATACTACATCAACTGAATTACTACATCAACTGAATTACTACATCAACTGAAATACTACATCAACTGAAATACTACATCAACTGAAATACTACATCAACTGAAATGCTTCATCAACTGAATTACTTCATCAACTGAATTCAACTGTAGGTAAAAATGCTGAAAAATGAACAGACCTGAAAAACACGTTGGATCAACATTAGTTGCAAAAGAATTCAATTTGCGAAAACAGGAATGTGGGCTTAAGGCTGGCAATATCTCACATTTTATTTATCATGGTAATGGGAGTTACTTTCTTCAAACTCTATCCAATATATATGTCACCACCCAAGTACACGACAGTATGTGGTCTTTAACAAGTGTCCAATTACGTAAATATAACACTACAATAATGAAGCCGTCACAGAAGTACACGTGTTTGTCAACACTGCGCTTGTTGCATGATAGATTAGGATTAGAGCATTGGCAGCAAAGAGGCGAATAGAAGCATAAAAGAACACGTGCGATTGAGCTGCTATCGCTCGAGGTTTTACGGAGCTGTAGTATTCAAGTGCATGCGTCGAGAGATCAACCGACAAGGATTACGTCTAACGAAGCATTTTTCTCCATGGCTGGAGTCGTGCGATGAACGATTTCTGAGCCGCTCTCGGGGAATATGATAGCGTCTGCTCTCGTTTGTCAAAAGTTTCCTATCCACTACCCCCGCAATACGTCATGCACTGTGACAAGAGGCTCGCGTCGATCTCCTTGCTGGGCTAAACCCATCTTTTTTGCCCCTTTTTTTTCGTTTCAAGATGATACCCATGCAGCGCACCTTGCTAAAGTTCTTATTAGAATGAAGATTGTCATAAGCTCGCACAGCTATTATCATAAAGTAGTTGTTGCTACAGGATCGATGCATTAAAATGTCACAAGGTGAAAGCCATGATACCAACTTCCCCGTCGCTTTCCCTGCCCAGAATGCAGCGGAGGTCCAATGCTCTACGACCGCAATTGTGCATGCATGGAACAGCCTCATATGACAGCGTTGCCATGGCTATGGTCTCGGTTTATCTTCTTGTTACCCTCGCACGACCTGGACGTCTGTCTGTGTCTTGTGTTCTTGCTCCTCCAGGAATTAATTCTGAGGTTCATGCTAGTCAGTTCTTCCTACTGCCCAGTGTATCAGAGAACATTATCTGATGAAGCGTTGAATTCAAAATATTTCTTTTCAGATACTTTCTTCTGAGAAACGATGGATTTCTTCCACGTTTCTGTTACGATAGCTTCTCATGAAGATGCAACTATTGTACTTATGGGAATAACCACACCCTGAGGAAGATGTGAGGTTCCATGCTGAGGGCTTGGTAGGGTTTTCATTTGTTGAAATAGAATGGGTTTTTTGTTTGTTATGGAGCATCTTTTTTTGAGTGCTGCTGTTCATTTCTTTATCACCTATTTATTTCATCTCAAACTGTTATCTAGCTCCAAATGCTTTACGACTTTGCTTTCTATGCACAGGGTGAATGGACACACTTTGTTCCTTCGAGTCCTTACTAATTGGTGCCTTTTTGTTTTCCTCGCTTGGGAACACCTTTATTGCTGTTAGGGAGGCTTGAAAAAACTTATAACCTAATTCTATCTTCTGGTACGATCGGCAGTTTAGAAAGCACATGGGATAGTTTCCAGGCCTTGTTTAGGGCTAGAAAGTTTTTACCCCACACAGATCCACCGTGAGGATCAGGAACCTGTTTTGTCCAGCAAAGTTTTATTTTGGACGCAGGGTGTAGCAAATGCTGCCTGCTGGCAAGTTCTTTACCTGGCCGCTGACAGACTGTTTTCTTGCTCACTGGTAAGTTCCTTCTTTCCTTGCCCGCTGGCATATTTATTCTTTTCTTGCCCGCTGACAGATTTTTTCCTGCCTGCTTTCTAATTGTTTCTATGAATATTGGCAAGTTCATTCTCTGAACACTGTCCACTTTTCGCCTTGCCTTTCTCTCCACCAGCGGATGATTTTCTACCTCGTAGGATAAATTTTTTGCGTCATTGGTTTTTCTGTTTTTTTTCCATTTTTTCCTGTGTTTTTGGTCCGTTTTTTTCGGTGTCGTTGGTTAGCTATTCATGCGTATCTGGACACTTTTCTGTGGGGTTAAAGAGTTTTTTTCAGCGTCGTTGGCCAGTTTTCCTGCGTTGGTGGTCAGTTTTATCAGTGTTGTTGGATAGTTTTTCTGTGTCGTTATTCAGTTTTTTGTGTCTTTCGACAGTTTTTCTGTGTCGTTGGTAAATTTTCTGTGCGCTGACTAGGTTTTTTGACGTTCTAGCCAATTTTTCTGAATACTTATCTTTTTCCTGTGCGTTGGGTAGTTTTTTTTTTGCTGTGGTATATTTTTTCAGAGTGCCGGTAGCATTTTCACAGCACTAGCTACTCTTTTTGTGGGTGGGTTAGTTTTTCTCTGTGCTGGTCAATTTATCCTGTGTGCTGGTCAGTTGTTTCTGTGTGCTGTTAAGTTTTTTTCGTGAACTTGTTTTTTTTGTACTCTCCAGCTTCTTTCCTGCACATTAACCCTCTCCACCTGCTTCCCCCAGCTTTCGTGCAGTAGTTCGAAGCAATGCAGAACCCAAAGCTGAGCACGCCCCAGTTGGCCAATTAAGACGAGTGCACATCAGCGAGCTTTAATGCAGCTGCTGCGTTCTTATTAGAGGTGATCGTCATGCACTCACCAACGCATCGCTGGGCCGCCCCTCCATTTATACTTGGATTTATATGCATTATCAAACTTAAAGAAACTTAGCAAAGGGAATACATTTTCATGTTTTTCTTTCAATCATTTGCCCAAAAATTGTTATGGGTCACATACTACTTATGTACATTTAATCAACTATCGACCTTTATGTTGAAACATTTTAAAAACCAATGATGTTTATTGTATCATCCTTACTGGAAATCAACTGTTCCTTTCTCTTTCTTGCTGTGCACAGTACCCGGCTTGCTGCTAATGGTGCGGGATGTTAACTTGCCTGCGGCATGGCTGCATGGCGGCGCCCCAGTGCAGTGCTGTGCTTGTGGGTTAACTGGAGCGTCATCTGACTCTCGAACTAAGCTGGAATTTTTGAAACTATGTTTCAATTTTGATATTGTTTCAACTACTGCTAGTAATACCAGTATTGTTGCACTTCCGATCGAACATCGGAGATGGCTGTTTAGAAACTTGGCACTTACGAAATTTGATATTTTGAATATTCACAGCATTGGTTTATGAGTGGACGAAGAGTTAGATGCAGAGAACAGTTATATTTTTGATTGCTTCACCAAAATCTGACAGCTGAGGGTCGAAGACACTGGTATAGCCACGTCCAAGTTGATGGTGCCTTTTATTTTTAAAGCTCAAATGCTACAAGTAAGACGGAATTCTATTGAATGGAGAGTGTGAGTGGAATTCAAAGGAAGTAAAATAAATTTGTATGATGAAATGAAGGAACAGAGCCTCAGGCAGCTGTGACATTTATTACTGTCACAGTAGAAGACTCTGAACCACGTCCAGAGGCAGTGCATCATCCCTCCACAGTAACTTTTGACTTGCAGATATTTGTTCCTGAAACTTCTCTTTCTGTTCTTGGCTTCGCCTGCACCCAATACTAGAAGTACTAACTGACGCGGACAGTTCCAACGAGTCTGAGGAAAGTTTCAGATGTTCACGTTTTGTTCCATACAAAAGAAGCCTGACGTCTGATTAGATCACAAAAATGGTCGTTGTTGATCATTCATTTTGTTTCTTGACATGATTCAGAGCAAATCTCACGCGTGAATTTCGGAGACATCGTACCTTGTATTTAGAAGGATATACAGACATCGTTTCCTTTTGTATCTTTGAGAGACTCAACTCTACTCAGGCACATTGGATGGATACTTTAAGGGCTTAACACTTTGACCCCAATTTGTTAAACTGAAGTTCAATTTCAACTTATATTTACAGGCAATTGTAGTTAGTAATTTGGGAAACAGCGAAAAATAACTGGGTCGTGCCTTCATTTAGCTTTAATCAAATATTCATGAAAATTTAGTTTGTAACTACTTTTCGGTGAGTAGCATGATGAAAAAACCCTCCTTGGCCACCGGTGGCTCACGTTGCGATCGAAATGTCAATGCGTACCAAATCACTTGCGACCCGTTCGACCAAGTTTTCAAGATTAATAATAGTTCATGTAGATTATTTCTTCGCGACATTATTACATGTGACATACATTAGAAATAACGTAGATTTCATTAAAAATTTTATCATAAAAAAATTCTGACAGCAAGCTGTTATGCTGTATTTTTATGCTTTTCATTTCACGGAACGTAAAAAGAACAACAAACCAATCAGCGGAACCGGTGAGATTATCTGAAATTTTCAGGATTGTAGGTCAATGCTGATTATTTGACACCAGTTAGTGCTGAAAGAGTTTTTTCAAAATTACTTCGGTTGTTCAAATTAGAAACACAGGCAATTGTCGTCGAGTCAGTCACAAGTCAAGTTTAGTAAGCGGGAGTATTTTATGCCACACTGATGGCTTGGTGTCACTCATAAGCGTAGACTGGTGCATTGTATGAAAGGTTCCACCCTGGTGAGAATTAGAATCTTCTATTCTTCTTTTCCTTCTTCTATCTTGGGTTTTCATGTCTGTACCGTTTTTTCTTTACAATTGTGGATTGAGCTAATCAGTGTTAAACGTTGGCACTTTTTTGAAGTGATTTTAAATCAAGTCTGGTTGTGCCATTTTGTATGTAATGTACGTGGTGTTTTGCATTGCTCGAACATCAAGGTGCTAGAAACAAAGTATTGAATAAATTTTTACGCAACAAATATTATAGAATATTTCCCCAAACTGACAGTTCGAAACATAAATTTATGCTATAGACTGATGATGAAACAATATAAATTCATAAGTATTACTTTTTCCATTTAATTTTTGGTGAAATGATTTGAGGAAAACTAAAGAAAAACCTCAATGAAATATATTTTGAATAACATTGTCGTTCACATCATTTGTGTGAGATTTTTTCACGTTCATTGATAAGTAATAATGATATTTCATTTAGGCCGATTGTGTCGGAGTCAGATTATGTCGGAATAATCAGATAGTGCCGGTTTTACTGTCTAGGGAGGGATTTTTAGGTCAGTAAAAACGAGTTCGCAATGACCTGTTTTCAAGTATTGAGTGAGGAATTTTTTTCCTGCTATAAAAATACCTACTTGCTGTTTTTTCGGCACTGAACGCATTGCCCACGACTATTTTTGCTGGACACATCGCAGGACGATAAAAAGTATATGACCGTGTTCACCACACAATAAACTATTATTTCCATTCGGCAATAACGTCAGCGTTCATGGAAGTGGAGGCACCTAGAGACCATGTTTCATTTGGGCTTAGTACTTTATTATACTTTCGGTGGATGACCTAGATCTTTACCTGAACATACATCACTTTTTTCGTTAATAGCCGTTTCGTAAACGTACGGTTGGTGGCCCTGATGGCAATCCAAACGTCGGTGAACTTGGAAGCGGGCGTTTGTTAAACTCTACAGCGACGGAGTCGATTGCAAAAGTTGCGACGAAAAGAGATCATTTACGCCAGAGAGACTGATGAACCTGCAGTTGCAATAGACAGCTCAATAGGGGCATGAAGGGGAATAGTTTTAGCCAGAGTTGTTGTGGTGAGTTTTCAAATTGGGGTCCAGTGGCAGAGTGATTTGAGTCAACTCCTGCATAAATTTGGAGTGAAACTAAATAATTGTTAAACACGATTCATAAAATTTCTGTGCACTGTTGTGAGGGAAGAACACTCTGAGAAACGACTAGTTTAGCTATTATGTAATTTGGCACACTGACTTGATTACCCGGAGGTAGGTTCTTTCACAAGGGCTCTGCTCGGGCGGGATCAACTTTCTGTGTAACATTAAAATTGAAATGGAAATGGCGTATTATCCAATTCTCAAGCAGTTTTAAAAAATATTGAAGAATTTATCTCGGTGGTGTTCATGAGTGTGCTGACACGTTTCACAGCGAAGAAAGCCTTGCTTTAATGACAATTTTTCTCCATCTGTCGGGTCCGTGCTGGTAACTGATACGCTCACCTAAGCTCGATTCTCTTTTTCTGTTTCTGCTCACATTGTGCCACTCCTGCCTCAATAACGAATGGATACGTCACCGCTCGCTGCCGAGTGTGCCAGACATGGCAGAAATAATATTGTACTGCGTCACATAAGACAGAGAATGGTCTCTTCTTGTGTCGATGATAGTGAAATCTCGACTGATGTTAGAAGTGTGTACGCGAAAAAGCTGTTGTTAATCCTCCTATCCTATGATAAAATGAGTTCCCGCCATTGGGATAAAACTGTTCTATTTGCAAGAATAAGCGTCCTAAAGGGTGAAATTGGAGGTTCCGAAGTGAAGATTACGTGGGTGTTTCTTTTGTTATGAGTATTTTTTTACTTATGATTTTTCGGTTCACCCTAGTGTATTTCCTATGCGCTTCTATATATTTTATCAAATTTCTTCCAATTTAGCTGTTTTTAGGCGCAGGGTGTGGAGACACGCTTGCACAAATTCCCATTTCCCTTAATTCCATACTTAATGAAACTTTTCTCCTTCCTCTCTTTGTCGTGGTTAGGAAGGCTAACACTGACTTTTTATCTACTGTAATCTAATGAATTTCTCTACATCAATAGTAAATTGGAAAAACAGATGGTAGGTTTAATTATTTAATGAATGATAACCAATGAAAATTTAATAGTTTGGTTATACGCCAAATACTATGCTGAATAATTAAAAATCTCCACCAGGAAGATAGAACTATTGTATCTATGGGAATTAGCGCTCCCAGGGTGATTATATGAAGTCCCGAGCTAAAGGTTAAGTAGGCCTTCTTTTTGTTGAAATAGAATAGATTCTCTGTTTTATTACAGACCATCTCATTTGGGTTCACTGCTGTCCGGTTTTTCAGCTCCTCCTGCTTTCTTCTTCAACTTTAATCTTGCTTCATGAACTTTTTTCTTAGCTAACTGTTTTTATGCAGCTTGAGCATAGATTCCTTTTCCCTTAACTCCATACTAAATGGTGCCTTCATTCTTCCCCTCTTTGAGCATCTTTATTGTGGTAATGTGAGGCTAAAGCTTAATTGAAAATTGAGAAAGTAAAATTTCGACTATTGAATGAAAGGACTTTCGTGACCCACAGATTTGAAATGTAGTACATGAATTAAATCGTTCTCATTATTGAAATATTCGAGACTTGGAACAAACTAGAATTGTGTTGTGGTGACGAAGTGGGCTGAGTGAGGCTACTGAATAATTTGCTTTGCTAGACTTGACAGAGCACGGAAGCAATTTGAGTCGAACGACTTAAATTACGGCAATGCAGAGGTGAATGTTCATGAGTTGGTTTCTTCATCTTAAGTAAGAAATAAACTATTTCTTGAAAAATTTGCTTAGAGATGTTAGAGGGCCGCATTGTTTATTTATTCTCAGTGATATTTATTCTTACGCGACCTGTTTAAAAACCCCAACCTGTTTCATCGTCTCAAAGCTTTTGAAAATAAACACGGTTATACGTTGCCGATGCGACGTTTTTATAATTTGCCGTCGGAAACTCAAGTCTTGGCTTACAATAAAAGAGAAAGCCGTAGGTACTGAGCTTTGTTATTACTATTCAACCGCGATTGCAGATTGAGAACTTTCTATTTTCACTATAATGATGCAAAACTTCAAGGCTAAATGTTCACACGTACGCTGAGTTTGAGAAAAATAGTGTGAGAAAATGTGGCCGAGAGTTGTGTTAGTTACACTTTTTTGTTTGATGTTTAATAAATAAGAAATTCCTACGAGTGGAAACACTTCATGCGAGATAGTTCTTCGTTAAACTTTTTCAGAGTATGAACCATAGTCGACTCGGTGATCATAGAAGTTGTCGTTTTGCGATCACTAATTTTGGGGAAGTGAAACCGGAACCGGCCAGTTGAAACGAAACCCGTCCATGGAGTCCGAATTCAAATTCAAAATGTCTCGGTTTCTCAAGCCTGAACTTGATCTCTAATGGCGAATGTTGTGGAGCTGCGAACTTGCCACAGCAAATCAAAACTTTTATGAAGTCCCCTGTAATAACGACCGAAGCGCATATTTTTCGATAAACTTAGTCCGAGTTCGCTGCTTGAACTTCTGAATTAAACAACGCAGTGCGGCGGTGGTCGATTGTTGAGTTTTGAAATTATTGTGATTGCATCTAGAAACTAAGCGTGTTGCGAGAGCTGCACACGTTCAAATCTCTGTGGAATGTGTTTTCATTATTTTATTCTGGGAACTGTGCGTGTTTCATGTCTGAAGTCGCCGTGTTTTGATCGTTTTGCTTGCAATCCATATTGGTCACGTCGAACGTAGTGCAGTATTATGACCTGGTATTATTAAAACAAAGCCAATATTGGCTTTAAGTAAAAAGGAGAGAACTAAAAATACCGTATAAAACATTTACTCGAATTAAAAATTGCAA
>JACJUY010000041.1:3159-23758 GCA_014220935.1 Platorchestia sp. MABIK
ATAACTTTCAAACTCATCCTTGCTCATCTCTAACTTATTATCCATTCCCATTTATTCTTCTATGTTCGCAGGCACGCTGTGACGAAGGAACAATAAGACATGAGGTGCATGGGCCAACAGGAACCAGGATCCTCAATTAAACTGACACAAGAAAGAAGAAAGAAAAAAAAGAGTTCTGTCACGCCCACGGAGGTGTAAAAAAGAAATTGAGAGGTGAACAAAAGACTGAGGGTTGAATAAGTGCATGCTTAGCATGACGCAAAAGCCGACACTGATCTGGTATATGCGAAAGGAAGTGCCTAAGTGTGAGATGTTCTATAATAGTAGTTTTGGTAGCCAGCTCTTTTTTTGCTGTAAGGTGTAAGGCATTGACTGTAAACAATGAACTGACGCACATGGGAAAAAAAATTTGGAGATGGAATGAGAATAATAACAGACTATGTCAGCAGTGTGATGGGGAGTGGAGGAAGCAATTGAACATTTTGTGCTGGAATGTAGTAAGTATGAGCAAGAGAGAGAGTCTGAGAGAGAGTGTTTCATGAACGTGGTGTTTGGAAAGTGAGAGAATGAGTGGTATTCCAGATGTGCTGAAGGTGATTGTGGTATGAGCTGTCTGTCTTGATTGGACCAGGAGTGTAATTTGAGTAGCATTGATGCTATAAAAATTTTTCTTGAACGTGGTTGGGGTAAGTAACAGTGAATGGAATGAGCCAGTCATGCAGAGTAGGCTATAGTGCCCCACCATGCCTGGGGATGGTGTTTTGATGTTTGGGTTTTCCCAGTGATGCTGACCAATGGCAGCTTAAGACAACAATTGGTGAATCCTGAGTAGTTTAGTGGACAAGTCTGGTACACAGGCGCTGAACGCTTTGTGTGAATATTGTGAGTATTTTGGAGGGAATTGTAGGCCGATGCAAAGGCCTTAATGCTGTTGGTCCTCAGCTGTAAGTTCAAGTTTCTTTTGCATCTTGTACAGATGATTACATGTTCTAAATTGGTAAATAAAGGCAGTTTAATTTGACCTTACAGGGATGTGTTTTTCCAGGATTGAATGTGGCTAGAGCCTTATTTGTGTATAGAACTGTAAAATTGTTAGTTCAAGGCTGGGAATGGATTTTAAAATAAAACACAAAGCTGTTACTGAAGCTAACATGAGATATTGATATGATAAACAATGTTCTGTTGAAAAATTTTTAATTGCTCCTGCTAAGAAAGTTTCATTATCTTTTATGCTAGAAGATTATTATTTGATATTTTATATATGTTATGATAGTTGTTTTTTAATGATAGTGAGGATTTTGATGAGTGACAACAAAATATGGTCAATATTGGGTTTAACGCGCTCACAGAAATGAAGAATTCTGTTCCAAAGAATCACTAAAGGAACACATTAAAGAACGTTTTACACAAATGGCATTTTGCTTGCCAATGCGTAATTTTTGAATTATTCAACTTTGAAGTTATGCAAACGTTGTATATTAAAGTGAAGGAACGGACACGTAAATATGCTGTAATACTGTATTGACGTAACGATGGGTAAGGTTAGGGTAGGTTATGTTGGGTTAGTTAAATAAACTAACCTAACATAACATAAATCAACCTAAAATAGCTTACCTGAACTTACCCAAACCGAGGCTGTTTATTTCGCGCCAAGAAGTGGGCATCTCCCGACTGAAAAGTGGGCGTGACCCAACAGTGCGGCAACTAAGCAACTGGCCATATGTTATTCCTATATGAACGTAATATTGTTATATCTCAAAAATAACGCATCAGCGAGCAGAATGTCATTCGTGTAAAACGTTTTTAAATGGGTTCCGTCAGTGGTTTTTTGGAACAGAATTATTAATTTCCGTTAGCGCGTTAAACCCGATATTGACCCAAAATATGTTCCAAAATCCAAATATAATTTAGCCTTGAGCAAAATGATAACTATTGTCTATCTTGAAATGTTTGCCTTAAAGTTTTAATCATGATGTTTTAACAAATTTTTTTTTCCTTTTTGTACGCAAATTGTTCACATTATTCTGGCAATTGGGATGTGTGGTTATTTTGATACCTATTTTCTTTGAAACATGGATAAAGCTAAATATTGTGTACTATTATTTTGACAGAATAATTTCAGCATTTCATAATTACTACAAATAAGTTTCAGTATATTTTATATTTAATTTCTACCGATCCTTGAAAAATGTATAGGCCTATCTGGTTTTATTAGGAAGATTCCATACTCAACTTTGGAAGAATATAAGGATATGCTTTTCAATAATGATCAACAATAACAGGTCAAGATTGAATTTAGCGCATCAGCAATTTTTAAAATTTGTTTCCAGATATATGTAATTGGAGAAAATTTAAAAGGTTTTAAATGAATCGCATTTTGCTTGCAAATACTTACTTTTTAAGATATTGAACTTTGAAGTTATGGGAACGTAGTATGTATCAAATTGAACAAATGAATATGTAAATAAGCTGAACTACAGTATTGATGTAATGATGGGTGAGGTTAGGTTGGCTGAAGTTAGATTAGTTGAATTAACTAACCTAAACTAACCTAAGTAAACCTTAAATAACTTAACTTATCCATACCAAGACCGATGGTTTATCGCCAAAAAACTGCGCATGTTCCGCATCTAACCTACACTGGAAGAGCCGAATCAAATATGCCGTTAATGCTATTCTTATCTAAATGTTATTTATGCTGTCTTAAAAAATAAACATTTGTAAGCATAATATCATTCATGTAAAACATCTTAAAATGTCTCCAAATACCTAAATATGCCAAAAAAATTGTTGATGCGCAAAATTCAATATTGACCAATAGCAATTTGTAGCACCTGCAAATTGAACACTTGCGTATTAAGTGACTTTGCCAAACACACATGGCAAAATGAAACCGTGTTAAGAGTTTTGTACTATACCTCAATGGAAAGGATCTTTCTGGTAATAAATTAGTACAATTTATTCTTTAGTTCTACCACTGTCCTTCTATGACACGCAAACTTTATCATCCACTAATTTGACTTTGCCAAAGTGATAGCTTAAATTGTTATGTTTTTTAAAACTTTAATTGTTGAAAGAAATGAATGCTTTCTGAATAATCAATTTAATGTTTTAAAAATTTTTATTTGTGGTTAATATCATTATCATTATTTCTTCTATTTCATCTGATTATTTTGAGTCAGTTCCGGGTCTCATTATAGATTGCCTATATTTTCTTTCAAAATGTTGTTGATTTGATTGTTAGGGTATGCCAAAAGACTTATTTTAAAGCCTGATGTGATAAGTTGAATGTTTCAATATGACAGTGCAGATTAGAGATATTTGATAATTATAAGGGTTTGCCTTACAGAATATTAAAGCCTTGGTGTACTTCAATGCCAAATATGAGCTTATTTTCTGCAGGGGTTGCTCCAGAGATTTTTTGTGTCATAATGTTCCTAAAATTTTTGAGTCTTGCACAAAGTGAATGTGCTTTCATTACAAAAATCTACTAGAGAGTCGCATGAGAGAGAAGTAATCTGTATTTCTGTACCAAGAAACCCCCTTCAGTACTTGGTATGTATATTACCAATTTTGTAGGTATATTGAAATAATTATATCACAATCAAATGCTGTGCTGAAAAAATGAAAGTGCTTAGTGAATTAAATATAATATAACTAATCTCATTAATATGTGATTTTTCATTTTTTGTCATACTGTTTTTTTTTTTATAATTACCAGTATTAAAATCTATTTTAGCTTAAAATAATTTGGATGTATTATGATACTCATGTATTTCTTACAAACAAGTATCTTTATGTTAACTCATTTTAAAAAAAGGTTGATTTTGGATTTACTTGATTAGAAATAAATTGATTTTTCCATGTATTGAAGAACAAACCAAAAGGATTTTATCACTATCTTCTATGCCATAGCATACACAGGGATATTTTGGGAAACCATCATTTTTAATTATTTCCTAATTAAGAACATTAACAATTAAAAATTGATTAGATTTTAATTCTTTCATGTCAATGTATTCTCAATCTTCCCCACTGTGTAGAAGTTGGGGAAAATCAGGCTGACTACGTAGGCATGTAACATTCATCATTCTTTCATTATTACTGAAAACAGAGGGTGGATGGTGATGAGCAAGCTAGCTAACACATCGCCAACCAAACAAGAAAATGCAAACAAGCAGAGTTAGGAGTGTTTTTAATGTTATACTCATTCTCAACTTTTTTGTTCAGGTACCGTGACCAGTGGTCATCTATGACAGCCCTATTTACTGTCAACTACTTCTATGTCACTGGCATGTTGCAAAGAGGTTTGCATTGTTGATGGACGTCTAGAAGTCATGATGGTCTGGCTAACTTGTTTTTGCCGCATGTTAGAACGTTTCTTCAAAACCTTGCCAACATTTTCTGCGAGGAGCAATGCTTGATTTGAATCATTTCAAGAAACTCTTTTCAACAAGGTAAGGATCCTCTGGCAGTATTTTGTGTACAGAGTAAATTCTTTTAAACGGAAAAATTAAAATTTTTATTTGGGTAAACCACAAAATTTTCAAAGAAGATAGTATCAGTTTCAGAGTTTTGGTTATTATGTAGTGCAGTCTGACTGTCTCTGTACACCATAGCTATATATGAGCATTGTTTAAACTTTTTCACTCAGTCATTACATTGTATTGCATTTCAATAACTTCATATCATGACAAATCAGATTTCATCATATATTTTGGAGAGTTTGCATTTAACCCGATCGGGTTGGTTATAATCATAATTGGAACAAACCTGCTTCAACAGACGCTCAGTGAGGCTTTCATAGGGAATTTTATTTTCATTCATGAATAGTTTGTGTTTTTTCATATCATGATCCACCCATACTTTAAAGAAACAAAGTATTTGGAAATATTTATACTGATAGGTCTGTTAGTCTTTTCATCCTACGAGTTCAATGATTTAGTCCAAGTTTCATGAAACAATGAGGCAACTAACTTGTTAAATATGTACTTGGATGGAAACTATAAATCTTCCATTTTCATAGTTGAGAGAAGGAAGAGGGGCTGAAGCTTGTCATTTCTTACAATGTTCATTAGTGAAGTGCTAAACAGATGTTTGTTGAATATGCAGATTGCTGATTGATTCACTTTTATCCTTTGTAGCACAAAATATAGCAGAAGCTAATTCAGCAAACACCATAGAACCTGGTGCTGAAATAGCAGCTAGGATGTTTCTCCACATTCATTCTGCAGTTTCATGTGTGTTCACCCAGTTTTGCCCAATTAAGTGGATATGTTTCACTATTGGTGAGGTTGCGAACTGAAGCTTAGGTAGTCCTTTGTGTAGAAATAAAGTAGAATTTTTGTATGATTGAGGAACATCTTTTCTCAGTACACTGTTGATCTTTCTAATTGTAACTCTATCTTAACTATCTTCTTCAACTCTTATCTGGTTTTGAAAGCTTCTTTCGATGTTACTGATTTCAATGCAATTAATATCTTGTTATCATAAGGTCCATTTCAATCCTATGGTTTTATGCACAAGCTGTTGGGACGCTCCATGTGCATAGATTCCCCGTTCCCTCCATTCCATTCTGAACAGTACTTTCTTTCATATTTTTTGGAACCTTGTTTTAGTTTGGAGGGCTCAGATCAACTTTTTTCCAAATATATATGTCACAATTTCTAATATGCAGAGCAGACTGTAAAATTTACAGTGGACTGATGAAGCTTAATAGTTTTTGAAAATTCATGGTCACTTGAGGTTGGGAAATCATTTTTCAGTAAAATAATTAGTAAATCTATGCATGATTTTTAAAGTTGTACTAAGTGGCTTTTATAAACCCAACCCTAATTACATTGCTAAGCAGTTAAGTTGGTAACTTCAATAAATGGATACTGCCCAAACTATTGCTCAACAAAAATTGTGTAGATGTACACGCTTTAAATTTCAGAATGAAAATCTTATGCTCATTTGTTTCAGTAGAGCACGCGTCAGGGCGCTCAGTGGTCGCGACCAGTAGTTCCGACAACCTCGGCAGCTACCGTCCTCACCCTATCTTGTCCCAATCTGTACCTGAGACTCGCCTCACCAGTGCGTTCGACTTTGTTTGCAAGTGATCGCCAAGTCATCCAACCTACTGTTTCTATACACAGAGGATCTTGTGTGACAACACAAGAACAGTGTTGAACCGCATTCTCGTGTTTCCTGTAAAGTACTCTCCGGTGGTCACGGAACGGATTTTCATAATGCTGCTGGCCGACCTGTTGTCACTTACTCAATTTTTATTAATAGTTACATATATCAGGCTTCTCCCTACGGAGGGTAGCCAACAGCAGGCCACAATCAATCACCCTTAGTCACTCTTAGTCACTAGGAGGCGAGAGAGGCAGCACTGGCCGCACCAGAACTGCCCGGATCAGTAGCAGCCCAGCACAGCCCTCTTCCTGTGCTGAAAAAACAGGAAGATGGTCGACAACCATCTTCCTATGGCTGTCAGGCCCGACAGCCATAGCTGGTTTACCCCGATCGCCTCATTGAGTGCAGCCCCTCCCCCCGCACAAGATAGGTCAACCTCATTACGCACGGGCAGGTGTCCAGTGACAGCGTCAAAAAATAAAATTACCTCCTTGTGCATTGCTTCCACTCACTTCTGTCCGCAGCCATCCCTCTAGCCACGTCTACAGTCAGACCCCTCTCATACAAAGTACGTTTCACCCCATCCATCCAACTCATCCGTGGTGTACCTCACACTCTAATACCACTCCCTTTCAACGTATAAATCTTTTTCACCAGCCGCTCAACATTCATTCTTTCAACATGTCCAAACCATCCAAGCACTCTTTCATCCACTCGCCTGCTCGAATTTTTGATAACCCCCGTCTGCCCCCTAACCAACTAATTCCTGATCCTATCTCTTCTTGTTACTCCATACATGCTCCTCAAACACTTCATCTCAAACACATCCAGATTCCTCCTCTCAGCTGCTCTCAAACCCCAAGACTCAGCTCCATTCAGCAAAACTGCCACGATTAAGTTTTCAAACAGTCCCCTCTTAGCACTCATACTCAAACTCCTGCACTCGAAAACTTTCCTCATTTCACCCAATGTCTTGCAGCCTTCACTCACTCGATGCCTCACTTCTGCTTCCATACTATCCTTCACAGCCACGTCCGACCCGAGGTTCCTAAAATGCTCCACCTCCTCTAACACTTCACCACTCATCCTCACATCTAAAGTTCCAAACATTCCACCTCTTCAACATATCAACTTACTTTTGTTTACATTCACCCTCAATTTACGCCTCTCGCACACTCTACCAAACTCTGCAACCAGTCTCTGCAGTTTTTCCTCTGAATCAGCCACAAGCGCTGTAGCATCTGCAAACAACAGCTGACACACTTCCCAATTCGTACCATTTTGTCCCACCAACTGCGCACCTTTTCCAAACACTTTGGCATTCACTTCTCTCACTACACCATCCATAAACAAATTAAACCACCATAAATAGTTAATAAGAGCTAAATAAAAGCAAGATCGAGGTAATGTTTGCTATTTTCAATGTTTGTTACTGCAATTGACTTTTAATTTGAAATGAATACTGAACTCCAGTTTAAAAAAAACAGAAAACATCTTGAACAAGTATAAAATTTTTCTAATACTACCTAAGAACGTAAGGTGTGATGGCCTATAGGGGTGATTGTATTCATGTGAATGAAAATGGAATTATTCCTTTGTAGGAGTGGGTTATTTAATGAGAATCTGATGTGTGCGTATGGATAGGTATGACATTTTTTTTTTCAATATCAAATCAAATGAATATTTTTACTATTGTGATAGTATGGTAGACTTGTTTAACTTTGCAAAGTTTCGTTTTTTTTAAAAGTGAAACAAAATTCATTGCGTTTGTTTGCACGTTTCTGGATTTACATGAGACGTCTAAACTGGTGCTGAATAACTTTATTATTTACTTATTATCGTTCCTTTGGTACCTGTTAAGAATATGAGTTTTAAATAGAAAAATTAATCCTACATTTTCATGCATAAATAAATTTTCATTTCTGTACTGCTGCCGAAAATTAAATCAGAACATTGAGGATTAGATCTTGATATTTTCACGTTTCCTAAATGTAATTGACGATTCTTTTTGAAGAACATATTATAACTACTGTGTTATTTCCATGCGGAATATAAGTGATTCTTTGATAGCTAATGTAATTATTTCAGACCTTGACGGACGTGGTCATGCATGAGGCTGTTTTTGATAAGTTCAAAATTTTGTCCGTAGACTGGAACAAAATTTATGATGTCATGCCTTTCGTAGTGTAAGTGCATGGACATTCTAATTTTCCCAACTATTGTATGCGGATACACTAATTAGATATTTTGAACTATTTGACATGGTTTTCAATTTAATTGACTAATTTAAATGCCGTCGATCGAATTAAGAATGGAACTTTGATTGGTTTCTTTTCAGGAATTTCAGATGTTTTAAAACCCATTAATGTCGAGTTGTTATAAACATGAACATTTAAAGTGCTAAGATTTTTTTTGTGGATTTCACATTCAATTTATTAACATAACAAAGCCTTCTAAGGAGACCCAAACTTATTCATTAGATCCTCGTAAATTCGTTATTGTTGCAAGTTTACATGCAAATCGGAAAATTTCCACCAAACGACTTCGGTATAGCTACAAGTGGTAGCCAACACATCACGAGTGATGGTCATTTGACTAAGTGAAACCATGGAACACATAGTTTGATGCTGTGTTATGGAATTTCACTTTTGTGCGTAAATTTTTTTTTTTATGTAGTTCGGAAGGAACATGGTTACTTTCATTTAATTTTTAAATGGAATTTGAGATTGCAAGTTCTAATACAAGTTTCAGTTTTCACTGTATCCAAACAGAACTTTTTACTTGAGTTATTGTTAACTTAGCAAGAATTTGAGCTCATTATGAAACTAAAAGCGATTATTAAAATTATTTTCATTTGCTTGAACGTTTCTTGATTTGTATTCTAATGTGTGTCCGAATGACAAGTAATTTTATGTATCACAGCTGAGAAGTGTTCATGCATTTTTAGGGGGCTGTGTCAAAACATGGATTATTTTTTACTGTAGTGTTGGACATCCTCCACTTTTCGAGCAATCGAAGTAAATATGAGACCAAAAATGTAAAATAAAATTATTTTCGTTTATGTACCTTTCTTACTTCATAAAGAAATATGCAAATAATTGTTAAATTATTTCATTTTCTATTTTAATTTATATATATGATAGTAGCAATTAACTTGAGCTGTGATCTGAGTCCCAAACGGACAAACCTTTCAGTACCCCTCTGTAATGCTGGTCAATAACTTTAACGGCGTGTTCGAATTAATTGTTGGATTTTCCTCGAGTGAAACTGAAACTCAAATTGTAATGGCGCAGTAATATGTGAATGAAAATTTTATTTTTCAATTAAGTGTTGGGAAATTATTCCACAGTTTCAGAATAGAGACAATGTTTCCTAGTGTTGTATGAGACCTTCACTTTTCGTGAACTTCCCCCTCGCGCCATCTCGCCCTTGTCGCGGGGAGGGGGCTTGCGTGTCTCTGTGATGCCCAGGGCTGTGCTGCCCAGGGCTGTGCTGCCCAGGGCTGTGCTGCCCAGGTGCAACCATGGCAGAGTGGCCTAGGTTGAGGGGTCAGATGAAGAGAGATGGCAGCATGTGACCACCCTACTGACCTGGACCTTCAATATGGATATGTGCTGATTTTCTCTCTTTGGATGACCTGGCTTTCTTTGGAACACGCTCTGACCTCTCCTTGGGAGCTGGCAGAAGCCTAGGCCCGTCCTGCGAGTTTGAAGTCGCATGCTGCGAGGGATAGTGGGAGGGGCGGCTGGGTAGGCGGGGGCTGCTTAAACGTCCTTGGCGTGCGGGAACACGCCTTTGACTAGTCAAGCGCATCAACCTTCTGATCCTGGTCACTCTGACTACTATGCCTGTACCTATCGAGCGTTCCCGTTGGGACTGCGTGTGCCCGACATCAGGGATCCCCCTGTAGGCGGCCGAACTTGGTGCCGGCTTGGGGTGACAGGTGAAACGGTAACCTCATTCAACATGGAAATTTCTCCCACTGCACCTTCGGTAATGACACGGCTTCTCAAAGCGGACACATGTACTGGACTCCCCTCAACTATGCCTTTGGCGCAGCAATCACAATCGCAACCTTCTGCGAGTGGTGACGCTGAAGCCGGGCCATCTGAGATAACCAACATTAGTCTTGAACTTTACGTTCCACCATCTCAGAGCCAAAGGGTGCTACCGCGTCGACCCAATCGCCGTGTTCGGCGTCAACATTTGTTTGCAGAGCCTCTAGCCAGAGTAGATGACGGTGTAGGTAAAACCCTTCCCACGAAATTTAAGAGATTCTTGATAATCAACACAAAGGATGGATCGCCCATGAGCCACGTTGACGTGATAGAGGCCAATCGTCACCTGTGCGAAGGACTTGGCGGCAGACCTGCTAAGGTGACAGAGACTCGTAACGGTAGCCTACTGATTGAGGTGCGTAACCAACACCAAAGTGGGGCTATTTTAGGCTTGCGGTCCCTTGCAGGAGTCGGCGGGCAGGTCTCTCCTCATGACAGACTTAATGAGTGCAAAGGTACCATCTGGTACGCTTACCACCCTCAGTATAGTGACGAACGCCTCCTGGAGGAACTCAAGCAATTTGAAGTGAAGGCTTTGTGCCGGATCAAGAGGTTTGAGCGAGGCGTTTTGATGCCCTCACCGATCTACATCCTCACTTTTGATCGCTGCCACCTACCACAGTCTGTGGACATAGGATGGACTAGTTGCTCCGTGCGCCAGTACGTGCCAAAGCCACGCCGTTGTTTCAAGTGTCAGGACTTTGGGCATTATGCCAGGTCCTGTCGTGTTGAGCCTGGCGTGTGCGTTAACTGCGCGGAAGAGCAGCATGAGCTGCCTTGTACTAAACCTCCCTGATGTGCCAATTGTGATGAGCAACACCCTGCTAGTTCTCAGGCCTGTTTTTACTATAAACTAGAAGAAGAAATCATAGCAGTGCAGACAAACCAACGCATCAGCTATGGCGAGGCTAAACGTGTTGTTGGCAGTCGTTTTAACAAGACCTAATCCACATATGCAGAGAAGGTTAAAGCCCCACAAGCGGCGCCCGTCAATCGTGCCTCCGGCCCTGCTGGCCAACGGAGGGGGACTGCAGTGAGACAGGAGCCGGGTACTAGTAGAGCGTCCCTCCCGGTAATAACTACTACCGGAAAACAACCATCTGTGCCCAAAACTAAAGCAAAACGAAATCCAACCCTCAGTGTTACCGAAACTTCAGTTGCTGACCAGCCAAATCCACCTAATGAACCTTTGAGGACAATTCCATCAATAATAACCTCTAGAAAGCGAACGCAGAGCGGCACGTCTCCGACCCCCAGCGGCAACCAGGGGGAAGTGTCAAAATCGCCTAGAGTTACCGAAAGTGCTCTTGATACTTTTTTAAGTCAGGAGAACTTAAGTCGGACTGGTGAGCCGGCTCTGGAGACAGCAGCTCCTCGTGTGTGCACATCGGAAATAGAAAGCAAAGCGGTGAGAGTGTCTCGACCAGACATGCGGGTGTCCAGCCGTGTAAGTGGTGCTGTTGGAAGCGCTGGGCGTGACCTTTCTGTCCCTCGTGCGGACGGTCGCAGGTCTGAGCGGGATAGTGAGCGGCATATTGTGACCCAGCGCGTCCGTTCTCTGGAACGCGTTACAATTGTCCCAGAAGATATTGCGTCACACATGATGAAGAAATATCCGGTCCCGCGAGGTTTCCCGACTAAGCCTCCTCTCGCAGTGCCAATTCATATGTGGGATGATAGACCCATAAGCCCCGTGCCGCCAGATCTGGAAGCCGCTTTGAATGAGGGTGCAGAGAAGGACTCCACACGTGCTAAGCCTCGAAAGGGTAAACCATGATCACCTATATTCAATGGAATATTAGAGGATTTTGCCTCAACTCTGGATATTTGAGGGCCCTCCTTGAGGAGTACCAACCATGTTGCATTTGCCTCCAGGAGACCCTTCTCAAAAACCTGAACCCTACACCTCTAAACAACTATTGAATTGAGGTGTACTCCCCGGTGCCCAACCCGGTGCCTGGAATGGTACTTGCGATACTTGTGCGGAGAGATGTGGGTTACAGCAAAATAACAATCAAAACTAGACAACAGGCCCTGGCCCTCCGTTTGTGTGTCGGGCAAAGTATGACGTCCGTGTGCAACATCTATATCTCACCTGGAGATCCTTCAACCTCACAGGACCTTACCCTTCTCAGCAATCAGTTACCAAGACCTGGTTTCATACTTGGAGATGTAAACGCCAAACATGTTCTTTGGGGCAACTCGATAAATAATCGACATGGAAGAGCAGTGGAATAGTTTTTGGATGCTACCGAGTTGTGCCTGTTGAACACCGGAGCTCCCACTCCCTTCCATGTACAAAGCGGTACCTCCTCCGCAATCGACGTCGGCCTGTGCACGCCCGACATTTTTCCTGGTACGCAATGGTTCGTGCTTGATACGTGTGGTAGTGACCACTATCCTATCCTTTTGTCTTTGGTGGGGTACCAACCTGTGCCCGCGGATCCACGTTTCAATTTTAAAAAGGCCAATTGGAGAAACTTTGAATCCTGTTCGCGAATGGAAGGACCAGATGAGAGTTGCAGTGTGGATGAGTTGGTCGATCATTTTGTCAGAACGATGCGTGTGGCTGCCGACGCTGCCATTCCGCAGTCTTGAGGAGGCTGTCAAAAACATCGTGTTCCATGGTGGAACAGCAAGTGTGCAGTAGCCAACGTTGAACGGAAACGAGCTTTACAGCGCTATCAACGAACCAAAGAGCTGGCACATTAGATCGCCTACAACCGAGCCAGAGCTCGAGCACAACTAGTCAAGGATGTAGCGCGCAAGACATCGTGGCAGAAGTATGTCTCCTTCCTGAATACCGATACTCCTATGGCTAAGGTATGGCAAAGAGTTAATAAAATGAGGGGAAATTATGGACACAGGCGACCGTGCTTGGAAATCGATGGCTCTCTCACCGCAGATCCTGAGCGTGTCGCGGAAGTGTTGGCCCGGAGTTTCTGTCGTGCTAGCAGCGGGCATGCCTCCTCGGCTTTCAGACGTCAGCAGGAGAGGCAATCTCTAGATTTTTCAACTGATTCCACCTATTCTTACAACGATCCCCTCACAATGATAAAGCTTTATTGTGCCTTGAAAAGTGCAAAAACACAGCCCCCGGGCCTGATGGCATCCACTACCAGATGATAAAGAGGATGGATCATACGGCGATATCATGCCTTCTCCATATCTACAATAAAATTTGGAGCACGCGCACATATCCGCAGCAATGGCGAACAGCAATAATCATGGCTTTTGCAAAGCCTAACAAGCCTGCCTCCAACCCAGATAGTTACCGACCCATTGCCCTGACTAGCTGTCTTGGTAAGCTGATGGAAAAGATGGTAAATGTCCGGCTTACGCGATGGCTGGAGACTGAAGAGCTGGTGAATCCTGTCCAGTTTGGTTTCCCACAACACCGCGGAACTATAGACGCTCTGCTGTGCCTTCAGAACTACCTCGCAGAACGCTTAACTGGTAACTAACCTCGCAGAACGCCGACAGACTGTATGCGTTTTCTTTGACTTGCACAAGGCCTATGATACTGCGTGGAGGTATGGGATCCTCAAATCACTGCATGGATATGGACTCCGTGGTAATATGGCCTTGTATATCCAGGAGTTTCTTGGTGAGAGAACTTTCCGTGCTAGAGTGGGTGGTACGCTCTCCTCACTGCAGCTCCAGCGTGTAGGCCTGCCTCAAGGTAGTGTCATGAGTTGCACGGTATTTAATGTTGCCTTGAATGGAATTACTTCAGTCCTTCCTCCTGGCATTTTGGCCTCTCTGTATGTGGACAATCTTATGCTGTACTCCTCATTTGCATTTTTGCCTGCGTTGACTCGCAGAATGCAGAAAGCCATCAACAGTGTGAACAACTGGGCTGTTGAGCACGGTTTTACCTTTTCTACTGAGAAGACTGTAGGCCTCCATTTCCAGGGACGCGGCCGCTGTGATCCTCCTCGACTGGTGCTGAGGGAGGGACAGGTGGTTTTTGCGCGCAGTGTAAAGTTTTTGGGGACGACTGTGGACGATAAGCTCACCTGGAAACCTCACTTGGCAGCCCTCAAGGTTGATTGTGCTCGGAGGATGAACTTTCTAAAATGTGTATCTGGAGTAACGTGGGGAGCAGATCGAGTGACGCTGTTGCGACTGTACAGAACCCTCATCAGTAGCAAGATAGACTATGGGTGTATAGTATATCAATATGCCAAAGAAACCTCACTGGCTACGCTGAATCCAGTACACCATGCAGCTATCAGGCTAAGCACTGGTGCTTTTCGATCCTCACCCTCTTACAGCCTGTGCGTGGAGAGCGGAGAGCCTCCCCTGTGGCTCAGACGTGTGCAACTAACCTTGCAGTACCTAGCCAGGCTGGAACAAGTCCCTTTGTCTCCTGCATGGGCTAGTGTGCACGCGCCCCTTGGACGACACCTGCCTTCTCCTTATTTCATACCCTCATCTGTGGATTACCCTGCGATTACGGCCGCAATGCAATTGAGACCCATGCGAATACTCCCAGTAATCTTGGACAACTCTACGACGTGGCGCGTCCCTATAGAAAGTTTTTGCCCTGGATGCCGGATGCCCAAGAAGGAATCCATGCCAGATTACATCCTGAAGGGAATTTTCATGGACCATGTACTGGACAAGCACGCAAACTCTGTGAAGTTCTACACTGATGGATCATAAACGGGAGCCGCTGTGGGATGTGCTGCCGTGTCTGGAGAAAGGGTTAGTGCGAGGAAACTACTCCCAGAGTCATCAATTTTCACAGCGGAACTGTACGGTGTGTTGGAGGCGCTGAAATTGATTGAGGAGTACCCATGTGGCTCTTTTACTGTTTTCGTTGACTCAAAAAGCGTAATTGATGCCACGCAAATTAAAATAGTACACACCCGCTCATTGCTGAGATTCTTGAAATGTTAATAAACTTTGCAAGTAGATGTAAGAGTGTCATGTTATGATGGGTACCCGGACATGTGGGAGTATCCGGCAATGAGCGAGCTGATCGGGAGGTTAAGCAAGCTGCGGAGACAAATGGGGAAATGCCAAACTTGATGGTCCCTTTCCGAGACTACTAACCTCGGATAAAAGCTACAGTGAGAGGCTTGTGGCAATAGGATTGGAATAGAACATTTAATAATAATTTAAGAAGTATTAAACCCACCGTGCGTGAGTGGATATTGTCTAGTTGTCGCCCTTGTTGGATGGAGGTGATACTCTGCCGCCTTCGCATTGGCCATACACGATTGACGCACGGACACTTGATGGAGCGGCAGCCGCAGCCACGATGTGAGCGGTGCCACGTTCCTTTGACTGTCAAACACTTTCTTGTCGAGTGCCCTCGAAATGCTGCTGCCAGGAATGTATGTTTACCCAGACTACGAGGACCCGATGAGGATGTGATGATTGGAATGCTCAAGGAAAATGAGTGCTTAGCTTTCAGTGTGACAGCGCTTAAAAATGTTCCTAGAGAAGTGCAAAGTGACATCTGAAATTTAACCAGGAAAAGAACAGTTTAAGCAAGGAACTTCTTCACGTCTGAGATGTGGATGACTAAACTGCAATATGGCCGGGCGCGCTGCGTAGATGCCTCGGGGGATTTCAGCGTGGGTGAGGCGCCCGGCCATAAATGGGTGGGCAGCTGAAATCCCCTACGGGGTTTTGGCTGTCCTGTGCTTGCGGATTGTGCATGGCTCTGTGGGTGGTCTTTTCGAAGATCAGTTGGGGCTCTTATAAGATGACAATAGTGTGGGTGGCAATTAAAGCGGTTTTTGTGATGGCTGTTGCTATGTTTTTCCGTAATGGTGAGAGTGACAAACTTTTAACAGCGAGTATATAATGTGCGTTTGCTGAAGTAATGTGTATTTTTGTACTTTTGAACTGTGAGACCTACGGCGCGATATAGTACGAATTACTGAAGCGCTATCAAATCTATGCTTATACTTACTAACTTTTCGTGAACTTGAAGTAAATATTTTGTCTGTTCAAGCATTCTCGGATTTATGTAGAAATGTGCTTTCAATTGTAAAAAAATTAATGGTCACTAGAATTATCTGAGTTTTTGGCTCTTTTGCCTTGAACTGCGATTAGTAATATGTAATGTTCTATTTGGTCGTGATAAAAATAGGAATATTAAACTGAATTGCCATAGTTATTAATAAGAATTCTTATGTGTGATAATTACGGTAGAATTCTTCTGGCTGTTATAACTTCAGAAAATATTTTCTCTACTGTAGTGTAAGACTTCTCTAACTTTGAGTGAACTCCTGTAATTTATTGAACCCAAAGTGAAGAAGAAAATATTTTGCGTCTGTTCTAAAGTTCCTGGATTTATTTGAGAACGTTCAAACAATCCTTTAAATATTTTATTCTTCACTTTCATTTCGTTACTTCTGTAAGAGGGAATAACTTGACCGGCACAATTAAGTATTATTAGATTTTTTCTTGAATGAAAGTGAAACCCTCCTGTATGGAGATAGATCAGGATTTCATTTGAGCGAGATTGGTGTTTGGAAGTTTATTTTCTTTTTCAAAATGAAATTTTTACGTGTAAAGTGTGGTGAAGATGAACACTTTTGAACTTAGATGTTCGCCACTTATTTGTGTTCACACTTGCCAAACTTTTTGTGCATAAAGTATGTGTCTTAGTACTACAGTAACTTTCAGTATTAGTCCTTGGTGACGTCTTGATTGTGCAAGGGACACAAAATGGCTGCTGTTCATCTCCACCTCAGGCATGGGGTAAACTTGAACATATTTCTGGGGTGAGGTGGATGGTTCTCTTGTGTTGCTGAAGGCTCTTCTTTTGTAACATTTGTATTTTTTCATTTAAGTAACACGTAAAATTAGCTATAAGAAACTACACTAAAGCAATTTTTTTCCAATTTTTTCCACAAATTCTCTACACCTAAACTAACTTGGATTACGAAGTTCTTTATTCATATTAAAACTTAGGTAGAGTAATGCACTGGCAGTGCTGCATCAAATGCAAAAGTCTCTTTTCGCTGCACAATTTGAATTGCAGGCTGAGGAATATCCATTTAGACTATCTCATCAAGATTGATGTCTGAAATGTCGTTTTTGTCAAGGTCCCCTCAGGGGGATACAACTATTGTATCTATGGGAATTAGCGCTCCCAGAGGGGTAGTGTGAGGGCCCGAGCTAAAGGTTAGGTAGGCTTTCTTTGTGTTAAAATAACATAGATTTTTGTTTTTGTTATGGACCAACTTTTTTTCGGTTCACTGCTGTCCTGTTTTTTCAACACCTTCTACTTTCTTCTGCAACTTTGATCTTATTTCATGAACTTCTTTCTCACTTACTGTTTCTGTGCCCTTTCTGCATAGATTCCACGTTCCCTTAACTCCATACTAAATGGTGCCTTCTTCCTTCCTCTCTTTGGATCTCATTTGTTGAGGATAGGGAGGCTTAAACTAACTAATAATCTAATCTAATTTTTCAAAGAAGAAGTATTGTCTCTGTTCATTCAGAGGCTTCAAGAATCTAGCACTGTAGATCTCTGATGATGCATCGGAGATGGATTGGATCACAGCCAGATGATTTTGTGTTGTTTTTGTCCCAGATACTTTCACTATTACGTAGTCATTAGCTTCTGGGCCTTTGCATTCTGCGATGTTTTCCTCTTCATCCTTCTCCTCTTCATCCATCGCCTCTTCCACCTGATATTCAAGCCTCATGTTTACTCTGGTTCTTTGCCTCTTCTGTGGTGGTGGGATGTCTCTGTCGGTGGTTGGATCTTCTCCACTTGCTGAACTTGATTCTGGCTGTTTTAGTTTCCCTAGGCTAATGAGACATTTTCCTCCTCTCTTCCTTTGTGTCATGACTTTTGTATTTCTGTTTCTGGTGATAAGTGACCATGGTGATACCAATCGTTTTAATGGTGTTGAGATGGCTGTGATGGTTGTTGATCCTTAATTGTTGTAGCTTGTAGTGGAGACTTAGTGAGGAAGGCTGTCTTTCCTTGTTTAAGTCTTTTGAAGAGTGGAGCCGTGTTGATAGGACATATGCCAGTAGCTTTGAACCCGCTTATCAATATATTTGCAGTAATGTTCTGAAAGGTGTCGTGTGTTAGGAGGTTGTTTAGCAGCCGTGGAAAGGGTGGCTTATCCACAACACTTTTTGATGGATTAAACCTCTTGAATTGTTCAAGAATAGTGTACCAGGCTCTCTTCATTGGAGCAAAGAAAGCCACACCAAGAGGTTGACTAAGATGTGTCGAATTTGAAGGCAAACAAATGAAGGCAATGTTGTTCTTTTTGGCTTCCTTCAATACAACTGGTGACATGTGAGAACTGAGATTGTCACAAAGAACAGCTTTTCCTCCTTCAATTAGTGATACATGCGGAAGGAACAAGTTACTGAACCAGTGTTCAAAAGTTGTAAGAGTATGGTTGTATAGGGCACCTGCTTTGCAGCATCGGCCTGTACAGCATGGACTGCCTTTGGACCTTCAGTAGTCCATGATGTGTACATGCTGAGGGCTTTATGTACAACACAAGGGGGCAGGAGGACACCATCCGCTGACGTGCACATCATGATAGTAATAGAGCTCTTTGTGAAATTAATGACTCTGTCGGCATATTTAACACCTTTCCTGAAAATGCACTTCTCATTACTTGGAGTGTCGGACAGATTCGTCTAATCAAAGTTATCAAAGTTGAAAATGGCATTTGGTGGAATGCTGGCTAGTGTTCTTGAAACATGATATTAGTCAACACTTGTTCATGCAAATTAGCTCGGACTCGTTTAATGTTGGAATTGTGCATCCTCAATTCTGATCTGTGCCTTTTTAGGAGTCCAGTTATCCAATCCCTTCCAGGTATGTGGTTGCAAATTCTATTTTCCTTTTTTGCAGTTTGAGACTGATAATAATCCCTTCAGGATGTTTGCCAACCAGTACTATAAGTTAGAAAAGTTGAAAGTTCTGTAGCAAATAAAAAGCATATTTTTATTGATACCATTTTTGATGTATTTTCAGAAAATACGTCATTTTCCAATGGACACTTTCCTTTTTTAACCAGGTTCTCAGTTACACTAATTATTTAAAACTACAACATATTTTCTGTATCAGGGCTATTTCATCTTCATTTTTTGTAATTTTTGTAGAATTCTACAAGCTGTCAAAAGAGGCTCTATTTTTGTTCAACTTCACCCCACGGGGCTTAATTTTACGAGAACTTTTAAATTAATTATGAAACTTAATTAAGCAGAACTGAATTATTTTCGTCCGTTTGAATATTTCTAAACTTCCATGGAAATGTGCACACAGATGTAAATCTTTTGTTTTTATATTTAGAGTTCTTTGATGTAATACTATTCAGTGACTTTATCTGCGATAGAAAAAGGATTTTGAAAATTTTATTCGTATGTAAAATAAGATTTAAAATTTCTAAAGGCATTGTGATAAATTGAAATTTTATTTGTGTGTAATTTCAGGTGTTGGAATTTTTTTTCTTCAAAATGGAGAATTCTTGTACCGAAGCGTGAGACCTTTACTTTCTTAGTTAGATATGAAACTGAAAGTGGAAAATAAAATTGTCTTTGATTATTAGAACATTTCTTGATTATGCGGAAATGTGCTCACAAACATTGAATAATTTTGATCATTTCCATCCCCTCAGGGGGATACAACTATTGTATCTATGGAAATTAGCGCTCCCAGGAGGAAAATGTGAGGGCCTGAGCTGAGAGTTAGGTAGGCCTTCTTTTTGCTGAAATAAATATTTTTTGCTATGTTAAGGACCACCTTTTTCGGTTCACTGCTGTACAGTCCTGTTTTTTAGCATTTACTACTTTCTTCTTCAACTTTTATCTTGTTTCATGAACTTCTTTTCCAACCTACTGTTTCTATGCCCCTTCTGCATGGATTCCGCAATCCCTAATATCCTTACTAAATGGTGCCATCCTCCTTCCTCTCCTTGATACGCTCTTTTTTGTAGCGGTTAGAGAGGCTTAAATTAACCTATAATCTAATCTGAACACTTCCATTTCTAAGTAGATGAACATTCAGTGCTGAATTTGTTTTCACCGTTTTCATTGTTTAGAATTCAACTATAAATTTTCCGAGAATCAAATAGGGAGAAAATGTGTAATTTCTGTGTTGAATAAAATGAGTGAACTGAACTGATGCTGTTTTTATTTGAGTGGATAAATTTAGGATATGGTCATGCTGAAGCCTATTTTTGATGCGTGAAAAAATTTTTAGGGATCTAGAATACAATTTAGCATGAACGAACATTCGATAAACGTTTAGGCATTGAAACCGTCGTAGCTATTCGAACTCATGTATTGTGTTGAAATATATTTAAAGCGCTAGTGCCGTTATGGGGCGCTGTTGAGGTTATGGGGCGCTGTTGAGGTTATGGGGCGCTGTTGAGGTTATGGGGCGCTGTTGAGGTTATGGGGCGCTGTTGAGGTTATGG
>JACJUY010000041.1:24408-53080 GCA_014220935.1 Platorchestia sp. MABIK
TGGGGCGCTGTTGATGTTATGGGGCGCTGTTGACGTTATGGGGCGCTGTTGACGTTATGGGGCGCTGTTGAGGTTATGAGGCGCTGTAGAGGTTACAAGGGCGCTATTGATTGTGTATTAGTTGCTTGAAGAATCTATCAGGAACGTTTTAATTCGTAAGTAGGTCTAAGACTTCCAACAAAAACTTTCCATCTTATAATACAGGCTATGTTTCCATTGTAATTTTTGAAAGATTTCTCTTGAAAATCTTGGACCAAAACGTAGGGTCAAAGTTGAGGAGAAAGAAAAATGTGACATATCAGATGCTCTTTATTTCATTACAAATAATCCTTCCGCACCGCGAGAGTACGTCACCAATCGAATGCTTTCCTTGGCCGAACAATATTCTGATGTAACTAATGCAATCCATCGCTAGAACTTTTTAAAAAAGTACAGGCACGGTTAAGTGGGGAAAACTGTCAAGCTCCATAGAGAATGTTTTCTCTTATTTTAGAAGTTCTTTCCACGAATTTTGAAATCCAGTACGATATGCTGTGCCCAGCAGAGACACGAAATAATGGGGAAAGAATTTATTCTGACAACAGTGCCCGATTCTAAATCAACCTCTCAACGAATAATTTCTCTGAATGAGCTTCTGGAAGTTTTTAGTCTTAATTGGAGACAAAGTTTTCAATTAAAACTATTCTTGCACTAAAAAAACCGTAAGATTTCTCAGTCGCAAACTGTTGACTACACGTGGCCGTCCCCGCTTCATGCGCTCCATTCCTTACAGGTTACTTATGGCAAAAATTAGATACAAATTATGCTGCTAGCTAATTCGAAAAAAGACCGCTCTTTCTACATTACATGCTAGTTAATATATTAATATAAAGTTTTTGGAAGGAAAAAGATCGTTCAGCTATCAAATAGCTAGTTTTCTTCAGGGAAGTGGGTAGACTACATTCAAGCTCTGATGAGGTGGTTACAACCTGCAGAATACAACCCAGGAACTTTATATTCAGGTTAAGCTGAAAAAATCCTCGATGAACGATAGATTCATTAGTAATGAGTGGGTAAAGAAGTTTGACGAAAACTTTATAATCGGATACAGAAGAAAGCTTTGAATTTATCAACAATAACCGACTGTTTATGCCATTAATAAATAACTGTGAACAAAGTTATCCGTAGTGAAACAAACATTTTTCACCGCGAGAGGACTACATTAGTGAAAATTATTATTAGTTAAACACATTTAATGTCTTTTAGACAATGGTAATGACTAGGAATCCTTATAAATGATTTGATAAAATTTCAACTAACAAGGATTCAAAGGGAAAAGTTTGATTAAAAATCTCTATCAAACTCTATACATAGCCGATCATTGAAGAAAAGACATTCATGAATGCAGCAGCATCACCTTTGAAAGATGAGTTAAAGGAACGTGAGAGCTAATATATAAACACAGATTAAACGCTACCATCTTTCAAAGCAGAGTAGAACCTCAGACAATATTGAAATATCTGCACAGGAAAATTCAGTACTAAGAAAAAAACAAATCTGCCTGCGAGTCAGACGTATTTGAAGAACTTCATCGACAATCAAATCAAGGTAGATTTTTAGGAAAATTAAAAATATTTTCTACAAAGTTTGCCGTACAAATTCAACCTGTACAGATTAAAATTTCGAACGTAAATTAACTCTCGGCATTTAGAAACGGGATTTCCATCCTGGAGGCAAAATCCATCAGCATGCTAAATAAGAAACTGATATTCATGATAACGATGATCGGTCGAATTCTCCTTAGACCCATAAAGGACTGTTCAGCAACATGATATGATGAGGGCCTTCGAAGGACTACATTATTTATACTACTATATTGTTATAATTCATTACATGGTTAAGTCATTACAGAGCTATACACTAATTGGAGGTTTTCGCTAATGATTAAGGTAGTTTTGTGAACTGTGAGGAGTGAACTGGGACTCAAAGCTCCCTCGAGAACAAGGGAAGGGCGGATTGAATGTCTAGCTACACCCATCAAATCAACAAGCTCGCCAATATGTGTCAAAATTTCATGTGATGAAAACAAACCAAGCAGCTTCTCGTAGAAAACACTATTTTATGAACGACGCATTAATGTAACACTGCCACCAACTGAGCGAGCACCTCAAAATGTACCGATAGTTCATTAAAGACAACGAATCAGATATCTTTAAATAGGTACACTACTTCATAGCTCAAAATAAAATATAAGTTCGAAATAGACAGTAAAAACATGTCCACTTTAAAACACGTTTAAAATACGTTTTTTAATCTGCGTAGGTGCAATTTAGGAAAAATGCTTAAACATAGTAATTAAACTAGGGCCGAAGTATTGGCAAGTCAACGTGTGACCAACGGTTGTATTTCCTATTTTAGGACTAAGATTTAATCGTCATCAGAAGTTTTGTAGGTTTTCCAACTCTTGGGCTGTGAAGCAGCAGCTAAAGACCAACGTCAGCAAACTCGATTTTACCAGAATCATTGAGATGCTTTGCTTCCCTCACCTTAAAACCGTGGCAGTTGCTCAAGATCTGAAGCCAAAAGAATAAAAATAATAAAATTATGCATTTCCGTGACATAACGTACTATGGATACTGAACAGCCTTCGTGGATAAGCTAACTAACATTATTGGTGGATGAATCAATAAGGTAAAAGAATTATTGTAACTTCAGAGGGCAAACACTTCACATCAAAGGAATTCATGTGGAGTTGGTCTGAAGGTTTCAATTGGCAAAATAAGAAACGAATTGGGACATATTACGAGGCGGCAATGAGGAAAGTAACTGTATCAAAAGACATCGACAATTTTGGCACACATAAGATATGCACCCTACAGGTCATCAAGTTCCTCACCGAATAAGTAACCCGCTTGTTGAAGAGGGTAAGTCGAGTAGAGCCACAAGTCTCCGAGCATCCAGAAATTTTCACAATTTATTCATTTGGGTAAAGATTTAAAAAAAATAAATTTTAGAGAATACCGTCCACGTTTGTACGGTGTTAGAGAGACGACTAAGTGCGTCGGAGCGTATTTTTTAGAGCAAATCAATTATGATTTTAGGTCTGAACATTCGAAGAGCTGTGCCTCTGCTCCATCAGTTGGTCCTTCTCCATTCGAGGAGAGCAAACATGCACCTAAAAACAAGAAAAATTCATTGCACCACCCCTCCAGTTGGCATCATTCTTAATAAAGAATGCACTATGAAGATATAACTAGCAAACCCTTTACAATGTTCCTGGAGCTTCTTAAATCTTACTCTTAGAAGTATATATCAGAGCTACCGTATATTATTAACATTATATTTATTGCGGAATTTTTCAAAAGGGGAGAGAGATGGATATGAGAAGCAACTATTCGAATAAACAAATGAAATTTAGCAATGAAAGACAATTATTTCATCCGAGACATTTCGAAACATAATAACCAGGTGGCTGTAGGTAGCAGGAATAAAATTATTTAAAATGTACTAAACCTGAAACGAACAAAGAGATATTGAATACTGCACAGTTTCTAAACATACAAAATGCTCATGAATCAGCACCTCTCCCCTTTTTCCGCAATATAGCATTAAAAATATATATATATATGTATATCATAAAGCAGTTTAGGCTTACTATCAATAAACTGGATGTAGGATGTTCTAAAATTGTCACTAAAATGTTGTGGTTTACGTCTCTAATTCTACTCTTAGCTAAACAGGGACACTACTTCCTCATAAGGGTGTAGGATTTATAGTGGAGTCCAGCGGCGCAGGCTCCTTAAGAGAGTAATTTACTTACACAGGTTACAGGCCTACACAACCGTCATGTCAACAAACATCACTTGGTGTCATCGACTGCTTTCTGTTGAGGACACCACACTAGAGTAACAAGAGTTTAGTTCCTTTTTTCGCCTGGTCTGGGCAACACCACGGCCAGCTTGGCTCGCCAGCGGCACCGCGCTCTCGAGTTCCTCTCCTTGCGATGATGTTCATTAACAAATCCATTATTTCTTCTGACATCATAGTTCTTTCACTTTCAATAAACTCTTCACCAACAATCAACGAACATCAAAAATGAACGAAAAACACTTGGATGTAGATAAAAATTATCCACTCTATTATTGTCATATCCAATGAAAGTAAATTCAAGTTGCACTATTTCTCAACTCGTACAGAAACTTCATCAAAAAATGACTTGCGTCAACACTAGACGTTTTTCCACATACAATAATAGATCTATCAAAATAAACACTCCACAACTCCACAAAACTGTTTGCAATGTATGCAGTACATAGAAGATTCACTCACTAAATGTAAGTACAAGAACATCAATATCACTATCAATATTCTGTAGGATACAGTGATGTTCCTACTGCTTGGGAAAAACACTTTTTAGTAGAAAGGTAGGGCAGCATCTAAACATTCACCTCCTATATTGATGGTAGACTCGGTAAACTCGTATATGCACAGATGATATATCAGAAGTATCTTAGAGTGCTATGGGTAGAGCTATGAACAGACCCAGTAACGTTCTGTCAACTCAGACGAACCCTCCCGCATTTGGGGACAACCACCAAAACAGGTATTTCACTGAATTCCATAACTCAGTAAATGTTGAATCCTTAATGATGGATTCAAAAAATAAAAAAATAAGGGGTCAGTTTTTTTTCTTGACTGCTGAATGGCTTTTTTAATTGACACTCAACGTCCACATCAAAATACAAAACTGTGACAGCATTAGATTCATCCGTGGGAAGAATCGAAAATTCCTAAAACAATTTTAATGTTACATCCCACGGCAGGAAGGCAGGGACCTGATGAAAAAGATGCCAGAGCTGTAATAGGAGTTATACTATTTTGTTGAGTAAGTAATTACTAATCACTTGAACTTAGGCAACAAACTTTCACTTTTTCATCTGATCGGAGCACTGACCTCGTCGATGAATATTCAAAAACGGCAGATTATTTTTTCACCTATTATTTCTCAACGAAAATTGGCAAAAACAACTTCAGCTTTCGTATTCACTCAACCTTCTTACGATCGGTAATTATTATTTATAGCTTCTAAAAAAATTTTCTTTCTAGAGTTAAGCGAGGGGGTTCCATTTGAAAAAAGTGCATTAGATTCGAAATATGGTGCGTTTCCTACAGGGTGCTAGAGATCGTACAGGTCTGATGCGAACAGAATTTCCTCTTTTCTGAGACAGTTAAATAATTTAAGAACGTAGATCCCAATCAAAAAGTTTTCGTGTAGGTTTTATAGTGAGTATGCTGGAGAAACTAAATTATTTAATTAGCATACAACATCAATGACTAGATGGAATGTCCCGAGATCGATTCAAGTGCAGAAATACTTCAAGGAGAATTCTAAATGTTAAAAAGTGTCATTTAAGACGCTGCCCACGTGGGCATGAAGGAGAAATTTTGAAAACACGGTAGAGTGCATCAATAACATCAACATGCTCCAAGAGATAAATAACAATTTCCCTCTTTATTTTTCAAGAACATTAAGGTATCAAAGCCCCAAAATTGAAATGAATGAAGTCAATCCCGAAGCAGTCAATTTTTCTTAAAGCTATACCTTATAATTTATTGTAGAAATAGAAGAGAATAATTTTTAGTTCTGTACAAGTTTGGGATGAAAATAAACTCAGGAACTCGGAAGGAGAGACACTAATTCCATGTACATGAAAAGAAGAACTTTTAAAATAAACAAATGCGCAAAATACAACGCGGCTTCATGATAAAGGTGAAGTTCAAAGTTATCTACTATTACAGGTATCCATAGACATATTTACATCAGAGTTACTAACGCAATCTGCTTAACTGCGAATATATGCGCAAACACGTATTAAAGCATTGACTGGAGTTGGGCGACTTTTGAAAAATCAGCAAGAATGTGGATGCAAGTCGAAGGAAAAGATCATTTCTTTTTACCAGTAATTTACGGAAACTTTGAAGAAAATGTGCTAAAATTTGCGCAGGTGTTGAGTTTTATTAGTAATTTTCTAAACTGCTTGACTAGAGTGCAATAAAAAAATTGGATGAACTACTCTAAGCCCTGTATTTGATCTATTACGAAATATCAAGCCCAATGCTTAGGGTGAAGACCAATATCCGAAAAACAGTTTCTGCTGAACGAACGAGGAGACAGGCTAGGCTGGGTCGAACCTTACTTTCCAACATCTAACCTTAAAGAGATCATGGGAATTAGAGCCTAAATTAACATAAATACCATGTTCTTATCAGTAATAAATGCAGTTGGTATGTACTAAATGCAATCATTTCCAATGTAAAGATAAATGCGTAATGAAAGATACATAAGCACATGATTGTAATGCTATAACCTTAGCGAGCAGAAAGCATACAGTAAATAGATTCTTACACAAAAAGGTCCCAAACACAGCTTCCAAATGTCTTCCATGTGGAAGCAAAGGCTATATCCAAATGCAACTGTTATACATAGTAACTTCAAGCTGTACTACAGATCTAAGCGTAAGTTTAGTAGAACTGAAGAAGAAGGATGTGTCAAAATTTACAAATACATGTCTTGTACTTTACGAATCAACGGAGAAATTGAAAATGACGTCTCCGACGGACATCTGTCTCGAATGCTATTCGGCAACATCGCTGAAATCAAACACACTATAAATATTTTTTCCGGCCATTATGCATGGTAGATTTAACGTCATACATATCGGAAACCATAGTGCAATTTGAAAGCACTAAAGCTGATCTTGAATCACTCGTTCTTCTCCTCTACTTTGAATTAAAGGGATTTATTGGCCGTGTATAAACCTCAAATATCTCGCTCAAATTCGCTCAAAAACACCAAAGAATAAAGGAATTCGGAACTAGAAGTCACAGTAAGATTTCTTCTCTTAACCGGACGAGATTTCAGCTGAGATCTCTCGGCTCGTGTTCGCATGGTTTAGTGGACACTATTGTTGTAGGTATACATCTCAAGAACATGAACCGTATTACGCCTACAGTCGACACACAGACAACATGCAGCAATCTGTACTTCTATTTTCAAACACCTATAAGGCCGGTATTTCAATAGCAAATTCAAGCTCTTTTGTTACACATTAGTATAAATATAGAATGAAATTTCACAACTTTAAAATCTATTGACAGGTTGACGACAATGACGAGTCGTATCTCCTTGCCTCAAAAAGAGTCTTGAAGAAAAAAATGATCACAAGTGTGCAAATTGAATGCCATTATAGTAAATACACTAGCTCCATTACCTCAAAGCATGTTGGCAGCAGCAACTAGAGGGATATGTCCAACATTGAATTTACAAATTTTACGTGTAAGGATCTAGAAGATGGAGAGAACACTACGGAAACACTTTTCGACCGCGACGAGTGACTACGTCGGAAACGGTTGGTAAAAAATTGGGTTGGAGAAAGGGCTGATAATTCAGTGGATCATTGAATTGACGGGCAGAAAAGCCTTTTGGTTACTGATTATACACATTCCGAGGATATCGTGAGCAAGAGCATGCTGTGAGAGCACACACCCATCTATACTCTTGTATAGCATTATTTACACCCCTGTGGCACCAAAATATACGAGACGAATTTCAACCGAGTAGCGGGCGACAGACGAGGACATTTTCTGTTATGGGCCAATCCTTGGTAATCCAACGAAGTCATGAGTGCTGTTATCCAGAGAAAAAATGGAGAATAAAAACACGACACCGCTTCGTTTCCAAAAGTCTCAAGAAAAAGTAGCGCGTCGGTAGTCTTTCTTCATTAAACAAGGCCAATGCTTCCTGGCAGGAGTAGATGAACAATTTGACAGCAGTTGAAAGAGAAGCCGATCGCGGGCACAGGGATGGCGTAGTGGCCGTCGGACATGGCACTTCTTCTTCATGTTGGTGAAATTGGAGAAGAAGATATTAACGTTAACATCGACGTGGTTGTCAGTCTGAAACAAAAACGCACAATTAGGGTCACGGCGGACAGAAATAAACTCAAGGGAAAATTAGTCAAATTTGGCATCAACGCATTAATTTCTTCAAAAGATGTTCTTGATCTAGCGAGCCTTGAGCACAATTACCTGATTTTTTCGTCTACATTATTCGACCGAAATAATCAAGGCAAAGCAAGCTCGTATTGTGTTTATTCACAATCTTCTTGAGGCACCTGAGAAGCCTTATTGAAATTGCAGAACTTGAAAATGTTGTCGCCCTCGCGAAACATCTTCCAACACGATTTTTGTGCAGACATTTAAGTGAACCGTTTGAATCATAATCTATTTGGATTATTTATTACATTATAGTGTTGGAGGATCAGGGATGGGTAAGCAGCACATAGGCCAATGCAGATCACCTCTCACCAAAAAAGAGAGAGATAAATGCCAGCTCTGGACCGCTCGAGTGGGAGTTGACCGAAATGACGCTTTGGCTACCGACAGATGTAGGACAGGGAAAGGCAAAAATGAAGCCCACCTAACTTCAGAACCGCATCTAACTTTAAATTTGAGTTTGGTGTTGAACTTGATATTAAGTTGCCGCAGTCCAAGTGTTGAATATTTAGTTCTAGCTTTTGTTAGTTTCAGTTTTTTTTAGTCATGAGGTGCATGCGTGTCAATAAGAAGAGCTCCCACAAGAGCTGTCCCGTGCCAACGAGCGCTAGCTGACTCACATATTTCAGTAAGGTCTACTCACATATTTCAGTAAGGTCTACTCACATATTTCAGTAAGGTCTACTCACATATTTCAGTAAGGTCTACTCGCATCCTTCGGCCGCTTGAGCTGAACTTTTAGTCGCTTCATGCCGATCTGGAAGCCGTTCATCGCCTGGATGGCGGCCTGCGCAGACGTGGGGTTGTCGAAGCTCACAAAACCTGAGTGACGGAATGGGATCAGTAAATATCCTACTTAATTATAGTAAATGTAGTAATTATAGAATTATAGTAAACGCATTGATTATTATAGAATTATAATAAATGTGGTAATTATTATATAATTCTAGTAAATGTGGGAATAATTATTTAATTTTGGTAAATGTGGTAATTATTATATAATTATAGTAATTACAGAAGTAATTACAGTAATTATATTATATACCACAATCTTAAATGCAATGGATGACTACTCGTTCAAATTATATCATAGTATACGTTCACTCTTAGCATTGGGAAGAGAGGATTTTAAGAAGACATGGAGATTCAATACTCCCCAAAAGGAGGTATCTGCTCATTCTTTTGATGTGAATTTTCATTTACAGTAGACATTGGTATAAAGTTGAGAATAGTAAAAAACTTGTGAGGTAAGTGCTTAAGGTTCTCCGAAAAAAATCAATCTCTCGAGAGTTGAAGAGGCCGAGTGCACACAGCCCGTCTCACAGATTCGCTCATCACACACTTTTGGCTGGCTTCGGACAGACGGACGCGGCTCTTATTGTAGTACAGATTGTAAGCACTGTAAGCCTTAAGGTGTGTGGATTTAGATGGGGGTTGATAATAAGAAAAGGCTGAGAAGATTAGATAAAGTTAGTTCAAGTCTCCCTAACCGCTACAGAGGCGTTCCAAAGAGCGGAAGGAGGGAGGCACTATGTATTCAGTATGGATTTTAGAAAACGTGGATTCTATGCGCAAGGTGTGTTTCCACTGAAGCTCTCCTGAACATTAAAACATTTAATTTATGAAAAAAGATACGAGCTTAACAAGGAAGTAGTGATTGCTGAAAAACAGGACAGCAGTTAACCGAAAAATATGTTCCGTAACAAAACAAAAAAACCTATTCTGTTTCAACAAAAAGTTTGCCTATCTAACTTTTATTTCGGGACCTCACATTTTTTTGTTAGAGGGAGTGCAAATTCCCATAAATACAAAAGTTTCATCCCCCGAAGGGGTGTTGAGAAAAGTAATAAAATACTTGTGCGTTAAATACGGATGGAATGAGTCTGTTTTTCGTACATCGGCGTGTAAGAACACAACTTTCCAAACCCCACACGTATCCGAATATTTGAAATTTGGGAAATAATAAATTTCCCGAAATTATATCAGCGTGGACAAGAATGTACTCGGTTTATTTCATTCTACGATAGCTGAGAAGAGACCGGTGTAACGGCGCTCAGTCAAAACGTTCGTCATTTCCGACTCATTTTCGCAGTTAATAAGAAAGCATCCCGTGTTTCAAAACTGAGCCAACCGGTAACATGAATAGAAGCAGGGGACAGGGTAGACAACCAATAAACCAACAGAATTCCACGTCCTTTCATTGAACTACTGAGGAGAAAAGTGCGGGCAGAAGCGATGAGGTCGTTTGATCGTGCGGTAAGTTAAGGTCTTACCGAAGCATTTGCTTTGGTTGGTGGCTCTGTCGATGAACACTTTGGAGGAGATAACATTGCCGAAGGGCAGGAACATCTGCATGAGCTCAGCATCACCGAACTCTTGCGGCAAGTGGTAGATGAAGAGGTTGCAGCCTTCTGGGCCCGAAATGGAGCAGCCTGCACGCAAAAAACACTTCCATGAAACACTTGTTCACCTCGCCGATATCAATGAAATGTGCGCTACGCTTCCATCGTCTAATTTTGGGTCCTATTACTTTCAAGAACATTTTGAAAATAACTAAAAATGAGATATGCACAGTGTTTTATGGCTTCTAGGTTAAATAGTTTATTTTTTATTTTTAGATAGTTTACTATATAGTTACTACAGAGTGATAGCACCAATTTTTAAAAAAATCAGCAGTACGTTTGCACAGTGCAACATCCACAGAGATGATCAAGGTCAACGTGCGTAGCATGTTGTGCTGAGTCTTTATTTGCCTAATTGAAGTAGAGAGTTAGCTAAGATGGTTACAAATTCGTCTAACAGAATTCAATGTTATGTCTACACACGTAAAGTGCTGCTCTGAAAACTTCAAATAAAACCCCGCGCCCCGACTACGTTAATATTCTAATGTTGGGCAAAATGCTCCCTTCACAATCAATCATTCTTGCCACTAAAAAGAGCTTGAGGCCTTCGTTCAATGAGGATTTAAAGAGATTCGTTTTAGATATTCATGTATGGAAAATATTCGTACCTTTTGCTTAAAACATACGCTGAATTATGCTGGAAACAATTAATTTTATTCCTACTTCAGGGTAGCAGATGATTCAAGAAGACAGGTAAGAAAAATTTTTACATCTAAGACACAAACACAAAGCAAGCAAAGACACTGCCATTAGAGCAATACGTAAAACAATGGGAAATCAACCACAGAACTAAGAGAAACTGAAGAAGTTAGCATAATTTGGTTTGAAGAGTAAGAAGCCACAAGTGAGTCAATGAACATTGAAGGTGTCTTACGAATTAGACGTCAACAAATCATAATTGTTGAATATGAATACGATTCTCCACCAGTGGACGTACCTTGAAATGAAGTTAACCGTTCATTCTCATACGAGTTATTAGAGGGTAAGTCGTTTCTTATACTCAACTAATTATAATTTGTCGTATTGTTGCCAAGCTGGTAAAGAAAGCGATGAAATTATTCTTAATGACTCATGCATTTACTTGAAATAAGGTACTTTCTTCTGCGATACAATTGCTGCCACGGGAGCGTAGCGGCCACGGTCGAGGCAAATGGTTCACCAGTGGATCCTCCATCATATCCTAAAAAAATCCCAGCCATACTAATTGGATTGTGGTGTAGCATTCATACCTTACCCTAAAGAAACTTAAGGGGACGTTCGACATGACACAGTATAATAAATTTCAAGCAAAACTTAATGGAAAATTTATAAATTGCAAGAAATTGTCAAGCCTACAGCAAAACTGACATATCAATGTAAGCCATTAGGTACCCGACTTTCATATCTACTTGCTAATAAAGAAACACAGAGAAGATACAAAATCCTACTTAATCAATATCATAACTTAGGCTAAGAACACAAGTAATTTACGTAGCCAAAGAAAACTCAATAAAATATTTCGAATGCATGTACATATCAAAGGTAAATGAACATTGACATCAAAAAACACAAACACTGTGCTGGAACATGGTACGATTGTCGTAGACACATATTAAAGCTATCAGAAGTTAGCGTTAAAAAGCTGTCTTTCGAATGTGTCGCAATTCTGGTTTTCAATGAATGAATCAAGTCAGAAAATTATCCTCGTACTAGTTATTTTAAGCAAGGCCATTCATTAGGAGAAAGCTGGGCTCGCTATAACTCCACGATTCGTGAATAACAACCAAGGAGCAAAACACAAAACAAAATTTAATCCTGGGGCAAAAGAACAATAAAACTTCTTTGGAAGTTCGGCACATTGAGAAGCACACAAAGTATCCACGGATGCACTACGACACACCCCCAGCGTGCCAACATTGAACATGGTTCGTGTGAACCGGCAAGTCTCCAAGTTTGTGGTTGAGGCCAATGTCTTCGTCTTGAAATTGAGTGACGAGCAGCGCCAGCAGTAAAGTTCTCGCTCTTTACGGATATCAAACACACATTGAAACATCTAGAGCGCATTACACAAACATGCACATGAATTCACACGTAGAACACATTGCAAAACATCGTACTTAAATGAAAGATAAATATTGAGGACAGTCAAAACATATAACAAAGTGAAACCAAGAACACCATTAATCTATTGCGCGTAAAAAAACACGTCTTAAAAACATCAGAATACTCGACTATCGCAGTGATGTCTACGGCGTGCGACCACACGATTATAATTTTATGGTTCGCAGAATTTAATGGAAAATTGAGAACATGAATGAAGGCGAAATACGCATCAATGTATACGAATTTGGAAGCTTCCCTTGAAAGCAGAACTGATCAATAAACATGCGTTGGGCTTTGAGTTTTCTTACCTCAAATAACAATGTGGGAATATTTATATCACACTCGAGACCAATAAAGTCGTAATTTACTGTCGAATTATGTGTACCGTACGTCTATTCAAGCACTAAAAAAGTTAGGTTTTCCAATAACGGACGTGAATGGCGATACCAGATTTGGTGTCAATCATTGTGTAGAGTTGTGAAAACTGCGCTTTTTATTCTTCTAGTAATTCATGGAACGCGTGAGTATCATTTTCACTAGCTTCAAGAACACATGCGGAAGATCCTTAGTGATTTTGTTTGTTACGCGAACTTTCTTTAAAGAATTGGGGTAACACAGTCTCACATGAAGTACTTTTGATGAGAGCTAAGTAGGCAGAAAGTTAATTACTTTTGAGTGAATTTGTTCCAGCATTGAAATTCCGTTTGAACAGGTTTATTGTAAGAGTAAGATAAAATTTGAGCGCAAGCCCTCGATAATTTGCTAAGTAAAATTACGAAATCTTGTCGGGTTATGGTGAATAAATAAATGTCCCCTACAAGTACTCTTACGTTTGCATTGAAATCAAATAGTGAGATAGAATTTGAACAGGAACGCTGAGGTGTCTTTTGAGTCTAATCTATGAAAATGTGTAGCGGGTATAAGAAGAAACTCTCACCTTCGGCCTTGGTCTGGTTGATGGGGGTGGCGGCAAGATGAGGAGAAGCTATTTGCCCATGAACAGGGAAAACGGCAGGACTGAAGGCAGCTGTACGGGATCCCAGGTAAATAAGAAAGCGCCATGAGAAATCTAACATCCACACCGAACATTGAACACAACAATCAGCGAACGCCATCACGAATACACTTAGTCAGTGAAGCAAACTAAAGATTAGGGGACGCTTTGCACTAGGTTGCGCCTCCAAGGTGGACGTCGAGCGACCAAGTCTTTAACTATCTCAATTGTGCTCGGATATTTTAATGTTTATGTTCAAAGTTAATTTTTGAAGGCAAGGACATATAATAGTAACTGAAATGTTATCATAAAAGATGTTATAAAACATTGTTCGAAATCCAAATTAAAATATATTAATGAAGGATCACTTCAAGTTTTCATGCACAACTGAATGCAAAGCTTCTCAATCAACTTATTTGTTTACCAAAAGTGAATTGAACTTATAAGAGGGTAAGAATAATTATTTTGATTAGCTTATTGCAGACCACCGAGGACTTAACCAGCATGAGCGGTAAGACCAGTTGATGAAAAGCAGAAATACGAACACGGAAGAGTAGAATTTCGCGTACCATACTATGACCTAAAAGATGGTGTAAAATTTCCACACTAAAAGATTGAATTTATGAGATGAAGTGCGGATCAAACTTCGACGATTTGTGTGCATTGAAAAATCAAACCTGGTCTTAGAGTTAGTTTTCAAAATTGTATTTTTGACGTTAATACTTGTCAGTACCAATGAGGGTAATTAAATTAGGAGGCCGAGTGAAATACAAATCCCTGCCTTTCATATTTATGCGAATGGTGCCGCTTAAAAAGGATTAAAACTGCATCAGTTCAGAACATGGACGCAACAAAAAGCTAGGAATATGACGTCTGTTAGTTTCGGTCGCATGTGTAATATATCCAAGATTCAACATCAACACACCGATCAAGTGCTCGTATAAGTAAGTCACCCAGCAAAGACCGCCACCAAGAGTTGCGTCACAGATAATCAACACTTACACAGTACAGAGTCATGCACTGTCACAACCAACTATTCTTCAAGTGCACTTGCCTACTCGTCTAAGGCCGCTCAACTGCCCTACCATGAGGCCATACGAAGTTCTCTGAATTTGTAGCAGCGTCAAAGCTACACTCAACAAGCCTTACAAGAAATAGTAAGAATCCAAGCTGATAAGCGTCATTATAGGACGTCAGTGGCGTTAGTTGACACTTGTCAGAATATTTGGTTGTGTATTGAATCCATTGAAATGAACATACAACACAAATGCGTTTATATGAAAACAACGAAACGCGTTGGTGTGTGAATAAGGAAGCGGTTGGGTACTCACCGACTCCTGAATAAGGCATGCCAGGGTAAGCAGAGGGCTGCATCGTGGTGGCGTCACCGTTTGGGATGGGTTGCGCTGCAAACAATCGTCAAGTAAGTGACCAGCCACGTAATCGAGCATATAATCCTTCACTAAATTATTCCTCTGACGTTCCATCAGATTTGTATCGAATTCAAGGAAATACTAGACGCTCATGATGAAATGAATTATTTTCGAGAGAGAATGAGCAAACTTGTCTAACGTATCCACATTACTACAACAAATTCACGAGTGTCAAACAACTCATAAATAATACCCATGGGAAATTTAGAGTAAAAAGTTGCAGATATGTGAGTCAAGGAAGAGACTGGATTTGTTTGCTGAGTTTTTAGAAAATAAATAGCAGTAGAATAATGATTCAATGAAATACGCAAATTTCAATATCGATTTATCAATGTAGAAAACTTTCTAGTGAATGAAAACTGAAAGCAGTTACCCACTAATTGAGAAAGGTGAAATTCTGACCCTCAGATATTTGAGAGCTAAATTGTAAAAACGAAACTAAACTAATTGAGAACTAAATTGTTAAAACGAAACTAAACTAATTGAGAACTAAATTGTAAAAACGAAACTAAACTAATTGAGAACAAAATTGTAAAAACGAAACTAAACTAATTGAGAACAAAATTGTTAAAACGAAACTAAACTAATTGAGAACTAAATTGTAAAAACGAAACTAAACTAATTGAGAACAAAATTGTTAAAACGAAACTAAACTAATTGAGAACTAAATTGTAAAAATTACGAAACCCCAGTCAAAGAACATCAAGATCCGTTAAAAGGATGCTGTAAGCATTTCTAAGACATACTGGTTAACATCGTCCGAATATTCGGCAAATGAAATTTTCTACAAACAATGTCACATTCTCAAAATGGAAAAAACCAACGAATGAAGTTATCCAAATAACAAAATCAACCAACATAGGCAAGGATACTTGATATCTTTACGTAATCTGAATGTGAACTTATGGTACAAACCAAAATAGCAACAACAAAATAATTCAAAACAATGATGTCACAGTAAGCGATAAGCAAAAAATAAACTATAACATCAAATTTTCTTCAAATTTTCCCAAGTTCAGATTGCCTTTCAAGGCAGGGTATATGTAAAACCGTATCAAGTAATCCTATTCAAATTTTCGGTAACTTGAGACCAATTCTGCTGAACCTTTTTTGTTTCCCTGCCTCTTAAGCGATTATTCCACGTGGGAAATTAGTATAGCCTCAGAGGAAAGACAACCCTTTTTCTTCAAATGAACAACAAAGTCATTTGCATCATCATAATCGCGAATGGGTCATCAGTGTTTCATACTCCTCAGTGAAAGGCTTCCTCCCTTGAATGTCATTCCAATGAAATCCGAATAATGAAAGGCATGAAAAACAGTCTTCCTGCATTCTGATTTTTGACCAACTGAGAGAGTAAAAGAACAATTGCGCTCCCTACATTAATAGTATTTAAATTCATAGACAGACACCAATTTTTGATGGAAATGTGAAAAAAATACGCATCAGCGAGGAGACGAGCGAAAAGGAGGGAGATATTCACATTTACGTGCTAAGAAAGGAGCAAATGAGTGCTGGACCTTGGGTCATGATCAAGATCAAGATTGGCAAAGGATGATAGAAAATTAAAGATGGTCACAAAAATCTGACTAAAACCTCATCACATCGAGAACATTTAGTTATAAAGAAGATAAAAGTTGTGAGGGAGCAACAAGTGAAACGACATCAACGAACAAGCTAAGGAAATTTTACACTATTCACATAGTTAACTCACTAACTACATGGTTATTTCATTTAAAAAATTGCATCCTTATCTAAATGTCACTTTGTTTTACACTGCGCAATGACTACGAATTGAAAGAAATTCAACTTAAGAATCAGCTTTCAGTAAAAGATTTCTCAAGATCGGACAAAAAGTTCTCGTAGAGTTTAATAAGAAAAGGTATCATTTCCAAAAGCTTTCGAGTGGCATTCCATTAGTCTTGCTTTCACTGTCAGTTAGATTTGCTGAGGGCTTAGCTCTTTCAACTCAGCAACGAGAGCATTATTCAGTAAATGACTGTTTGTAAGAACCATTCCAAGTTTGCAGACGTCCACCAGTTGCGAATTGCATCGACTTTGACAATGCCAGCAAGGTAAAAGTACGTGAAGTTTAGTTTTATTTAAAAGTTAACGAAGTTAAGCGCTACAATAACAGGACAAAATTTTCAAAAAAAAAACGAATTTCAAAGTTAGAAGAGCCTGACAACAAACAAAAAGCAAATAAATTTCATTACTTGGGTCCACAACAAAGCTTTTTTGAGCACAAGTGAGCAGACCATAAATGCCATAAAAACATACATGCTAACTTCGGTTAAACAAATTAAAAGGTAAATTGACGAGGGATGCATCGAAAAACAAATAGCGATGCTCTTAACTTAACACATTAAGGAATGCCAGAAATTTTAAATTGGGTGACATATTGTTGTGAATAATAAGAACATCTTCAGAACAGATTGTGAATGAAGATGAATGGAAGAATAGATGACTTTGAGTTAGAATTTTCATGAGGAAACTAAGCCAGCACCTGAAAATGAAGTAGTCTCAAAATCATGAGCAATCGTACATGCCATAGTGAATGAAGGAGCACATTATCGAGAGTAGGTTTGAAATTACACCAAAGTAAAGTCCGTGCTGAGTTTTCGGTAGTTACATTTATCTTAGAATGAAGTTGGGCTCGTGGTTGTCCGAACAATGAAGTTAAATAAGTTTTCAGTTCATCTTTTCAATTTATCAGAACACCCTAACAGCCAAAGCAGGAAGCAAAAAAGCAGGTACCCTCACAGAAAGAACACAAATCCCGTTGCCTGTCACACTCAGTAGAAGCACAAGTGTGTTCAGCGAGTCGGTATCGACAAAAATCAAAGATCGACTTCGAACGTCAAGAGAAAATTACGGAGATATTTGGGATGGGAGAGAGAATAAAATTATCCGCAGAAGCAAATTAGTGCAATGTTAGTGGTTCTTACGTGCAGCAGCAAAGCCCTGTGGAATGCCATTAGTAGGATAAACAGAAGTCTCAGTAGCTCCGTTCTGGCTATTAGGTCCTCCGTGCTGAGGAGCAATATTGAAACTCTGGAGCGTTGGTGAAGACAGGGAAGGCAGAGCTCCGTTAACGGCAGGTGCGGGGTTTGTACCTGCGTGAATGAACCCAACACTAGGACACACTTCCACTACTTCCTCTATTCAAATGAGCCAAGCATTGCGTAAGACTTTCACTACTTCTTCTACTCAAATGAGCCCAGCATTAAGAGGTACTTCCACTACTTCTTCTACTCAAATGAGCCCAGCATTAAGAGGCACTTCCACTACTGCCTCTCCTCAAATGAGCCAAGCATTACGAGACACTTCCGCTACTTTCTCTACTCAATGAGCCCAGCATTACGAAAGACTTTCACTACTTCTTATACTCAAATGAGCCATAACGAGACACTTCTGCTACTTCCTCAACTCAATGAGCCCAGCATTACGAAAGGCTGTCATCACATCTTCGAATGAACAGTACAGTCTCTCTCTACGACTCGTATCAGAACTGAAGTGCTAGTATTTCGTAACAATAAAAAGGAAGTGTCAGCTGTAGCAAAAAATTTCTCCAACCTGTGACATACGGACACAGTTTACGCAGAAGTAGGAGCGAAAACATTTATCGAGACATAATAATGTTACGTATGTTAAAGTTGTTAGTTCTATGACTCATGCATTAGACTTCAGAACAAAAGCGCACAAACTAAGACGAGAGTAGGATTGTTTTTCGTTTAAGAAACGAAGAGGTTCATTTTACACAAGATTTAACAGGTGAAATAGGTGAGTCATTTCGAGAATGGTCACCTCGATTTAGAATAGCTCAAAATAATTTTAGAAATAGAATACAAGTATCTAACCACGTACCAACGAATTCGAACGGTGTTTGCAACTATCAGCAGGAAACTGTCGGTAAACTCTTACGCTCAAGTCAAGGTAAATTGATAATGACCTTAATAAGTAGAAAATAGATATTTTAAATCATTTGAAAACACATTCTTAAGAGATATTTGCGCTTTGGATGCATGAAAAGAACTGTAAAAACACCAAACTATATTGCTTGTTAACATTAACAAAGACTTCATTACTAGGTCAGAACCAAAGTAAGAAAACTAGGTTGAGATTTCCTCTTAAATATTTTACGGAAAAAATCGTCTTGTTGGTGGTAAGGAGAATTGTAAGAAGTGATGATACCTGACCGATTTTATAAATTACTGAAAATGATACTTCTGTAACATGAATTTGAGAAGTTATTGCCATAACTTCATCACTGTATTTCTCCCCTAAATTCTAGGCGTGGGTGGGCTATCCACATTGGATTTTTTTTATATAAGAAAGTTTTAGCCTCCCTTAACCACACGACAGAGAAGTTCTAAGAGAGGAAGGAGTTAGGCGCCATTTAGTATGGAGTTGAGAGAACGTGTAATCTATGCACAAGGTGCACAGAAACATTAAGCTAAGAAAGAAGTTCATGAAACAAGAAAAAGTTGAAGAAGAAAGTAGGAGGTGCTGAAAAACAGGACAGCAGTGAACCGAAAAAAGATGGTCCGTAACAAAACGAAACCCATTCTATTTTAACAAAAAGGAAGCCTACTTACCGTTTAGCTCGGGCCCTCACATAGTCCCCCTGGGAGTGCTAATTCCCATAGATACAATGGTTGTATCCCCCTGAGGGGTGTCCACAATGTACATGCCCACTCAATATGAAATACATTAAACTCAAAAACATCCATCAGTTAGATGTCTGTGGAACACACAACGATTCTGCGGCTCAACTCACAGTTGTCACAGCTGATTGTTTTGCAAGGGGCATGGAGAGATGCGCAGGATCGCGCGACAACATTTTGGATACTCATTCGCGAATTCATAGATTTTCATCTCATTAGAAAGTTATTTAGTGCATGTTTAGTCATACAGTCCTTTAAGCAGGTACGGTTTTTCAATTTAACATTCAAATTATCATAAAATAAAAAACAAAAAACCATGGCCGTACTCAATAACATGTTGACCTCTCCGACTGACTACTAGTTGACAAGAAAAGGGAACAAAAATTTATGTTTGAAAGTGAATATTTCAAAGTTATTAGTTGATGAATTCAAAATGTATTCATTTGTGTTAGTGAGCTGCTTAGGTGTCTACGGCTACTCTATGATGAACGAACGAGGATTTGGCGTTTCGATGAAGATGACGCGAGAAAAGCATGTGCATGAACACTCAAAATTGGCAAATGGCGAGGGTGCGTGGGGCATGCAGAACTTAGTGTGGATAGCACAGCGCAAACACTACAAAGAAATCGCACGACACACACACACGCACAGAAGAAAACGCACACTGAACCTTTGGTCGAAATGAAAAACAGGATTTTAATTAGTTCTTACAACATAAGTGTGGGACAGTACTGTAAGCGGCTTTGGTTAAAAAAGTTCTGCATTATACCTCATGTGTTTATTTTGTCCGAGCTAACAATTAATTTATCGAAAAGCGCTTAATTGAGCTAAGCTACATCATCTAACAGCGTCGATAACTTTACTTTGCTGGTCAGAGGTTTGCACAGCTCAAACTTCATTCTTTGTACCTTAATGCTTGTGTTGAAAAAAATGGCAGGAAAGAAAATTTATTTGAATGACAATATTTTTACTGCTCTGATTTGTGTTTTTGCGTTTTGGAGTTGGTAAACGCGACCACTGTAGTCCTTTCAAGTGTAATTCCTACGTATCGTTTACGTCCTCTCACGGAGTGAGTTGCGCTGGGCGACGATGCGCTGTGAAGTTTTTGTAACAAATGAACAACGAACATTTTTATGAACTTGAGAAGTACTCATGCAAATTTTGAGTTTATCATCGCACCAGGACAAGGGAAAATTAAGGGCGAGATGTTAAAGTTGAAAATACTCTTACACTAGGTAACACACACTGAAAATTGCAATCATTTCTAAAAAATGTATTTTTAGTTAAAAATTATAATTACAACTTTCCACTGTATTTGAACTTCAAAGTAATCAAATAGGGAAAATTCGAAGAAATGTAGAAAAGGAGAACTGCTTCATCTGCGACCGAGAAGTTCAATTTTTCAGGAAATTATTTAAGAAAATGCAATTCCAGTTCCATTGGCCATCATGTTATCATTTGGCACTTCATACTTTTGGTAGCAACGTCTCGTAAGAAAATTTAAAAATGTTTTTTTTCTCTGTTTACTAGTTATCTCGATAAAATTTTTGCGTCACTCGATCGTATCGTGAGACATTTATACTCATGTAAAGCTCGATAAGTAACGTATCTTCGACGGAAAGATGATCTTTCCAGGTGTGATATAGTCTCGAGAACGTTATTTATCGTGCGTTGTACGACAATTTCGGGCCTCGCCGAGTTTGAAGTAGGGCATGCAAGCAGGGGAGGAAGAAGAGGGCACACACGCGAACAAGGAAGGAGTGGGTAGGTGGCATCTTGGCAGTGGACGTAATGCCTGTGAGGGCGCTGCGACAGCAACTTACCAACTTTAGTTAAGTGATACTCCCATGGCAAGCCAACAGTCGTCGCTAAGCAGAAAACGACAAAAAATAAAGTTGCTTTATAAAGAGAAGATGCAAAAAGCAAGAAGATTGTAACAGAGATACGGGAATTGTGGACATATTTGGAGGAACTGCAAATTTGATCATCTTAGAAGTTCTCAAAACTGCATGCAAAAAAATGATAACCTTGGATGAATGATCCAAGGGAGGGAATTTACAAATGCATAAAAAATGAGAAGAGCTCTGCATGGCAATATCACGACCACACTTTTACGACAAACAAAGTTCTCTATCGTAGGATTCAAGCGAGATTGGGAACACCAGGCCAGATTATCATTAAGAGATTTCGTTCTCCTGTGAATAAGCAAATGACTCTTGACATTCTACGACAAAATTTGTTCATGAGGAAGACATGCAAGTTTCAAGTGGGCACAAAAATCAAAACTCGTCCTTATCCTAAGCAACGTTTTATAAAAAATGACACTAAACTTTGTAAAAAGCTAGTCAAATTCTTTACGTTCACTGATCTGTTGTTTACAGAAAAGGAACAATTAACGACAGCATCGTGTGTCAAGGATTTAAAAACACAGTTGATGAATACGTGAACAAAATACTATCTTGATGAGTGAATGCACAATAAATGCTGAACGACAGCTGCAAAATGAAATTTAGCATCTTCGAGAAAGACCAGCAAGCATAAATAGCCTGCACATATCACGATTGAAAACTCATATACATAAATGGAAGCAGGAACAGTTTAATTCTAAAAAAGTTCTCTTAACTAACACATGTGTATCAGTACATCAGAATCACAACAAATCACGAATTGACTTTGTCCAAGCCGTAAAGAAAAATAAGAACAAAATAAGATTTCCAGGAGCAAATACAGAAACAGCACCAGACAAAAACACACGTATAAATGAATCCAAACCCAACTACTAAAAACTTGTGCACTCGACTTACACCAACGTACGATTTACACCACTGAACCAGCACAGAATTACACAAAAGAAATGAATAAATAAATGAACACAGTTCAAGGGCAACGGACGATATATCACACTCGGACTAATGAAGAGAAAACGAGGCCTAAGCGCCGTTTTCTGTGGCGGACTGACCTGATGTAGGGGGGACTACGGGGCTCGTGAGGCCGTTGGTGAGTGGCGCAGCGGCGGCGGCGTGAGGCATCTGCGTGAGGGCGGCCATGGGGTTCACGTAGGTGCCCTGGCTCGCTGCCGCCATCAGCGCCGCTTGTTGGTGCATGAACTGTTGCTGCGCACCACAAGTAGGAAATATTAATAATTATAATTACCCTGTGTATGGCGTGTTGCTGCGCACCACGAGTGGAAAATATTAAGAATTCTTATTACCCTGTGTATGGCGTGTTGCTGCGCACCACGAGTATATCAGTGGGAAATGTCATGAGTTTTAATTAAGCTATGTATGGCAAAACATTTCCGCTTCGAATTCATCTTAAATTGGTACGAAAGCTAAACAATAGACAGGTTGTGCCACACACCCAAAACAACAATAAATAAAGTATACGTTAACAGCTGCAACCTTGACCTAAGATTACGATATTCTTTTCAAATGCAGTGTGAAGGAAAAATAAACAATTCAATTCGACTTGTTCCCCACGGTATTAGCTAACAAGCAAACTGCCAGCGTAGAATAAGGAAAACTTTGACTAAGACAGCCACATAACTCGAACCCATGAAATAACAATAGCTTGACAACCTTATAAAAAGTTATTCTCTTTAAATATTTCAAGTCAATCTAAAAGAAAGCGCACATTTTCTTATTTTAAAACACTTTCGCATGACTATTGTCCAGGTATTGAATAGAAGTTCGTCATGGTCACAAAATTAGGCTGAGGAAATGAGCAGGTGCGTCGCACATACGGGCTGATCTTTACTTGAATGTCGAACGTCTCACAAAAGTGCGAGATTTGGAGCGAACGGAGGAAAGTACAACAAACAACCAATGAGCCGCGAAAAGTTCCTGTAACGGGCATCTATGCTAGAGGCAGACATCGCCACACATTTTCAATGAAGGACGCGCACCTCAAGGTACAATTGTTAAATTTTATATTATCAACATTACTGATCCATTTTCAAAAAGTGCTTCAAAGAATTTTAATGAATCCATCCCATCAGGTTCCTTAGAAATGTCAGGTATGGATAATAAACTATAGTTACACAGCAACCAGACATTACATGCGAGTTTTAAAATTCAAAGACGGCAACATTATTTAAGTACAATTTCAAGTTCTTTAAATATTATGTCGAGTGTGGTTAAAGAAATAAGTGTATCAGATTACGTCATTGATGATTTCAAAAATTTAATTTACCAAGCACTGAACACGACTAACTTTTGTTGTCTTTTCTGCAGTCTGTCCTTCAACAGGAAAATGAAATGCGAACATCTAAGTTTTTTACACAATAATAATTGTTTACAATAATAATTACACAATAATAATTGTTAACAATAATAATTACACAATAATAATTGTGTACAATAATAGTTACACAATAATAATAGTGTAATTATTATTGTGTACAATAATAATTGTGTGTAATAAGTCCTACACCGTAAATTAGTGATCCATGCCCAATAAGAAATCAATTTCCAAGATAAAAACTCCCTATATCTCATTTAAAGTACAAGACCGATAATTCGAAATACGGCATCTGTGCTTTAGCCGCTCCCGGAAATGAAAATGTGAACAAACGTGCTGGCACCTCAACGTATGTTCACGGGGCAAGCCACGGGAAGTTCCCAGCACATAAGAATGAGAGCGTAGACGATCTCGAGCGCAAGATCAGTCCGGCAAACGAGCATTTGCAAACTCATTATAAGTCGAATGAAGTAAACTCGTTCCTGTTGCGATTCTTAGCCCTCAATGATAGTTTACGCAATGCATGGCCATTGAAGCGAACAAATTATCCAATGATCACAAGCCATCAACGAGGCTGAAGTAGACGGTATCTGCCTCGGCTCTGCGCAAATCGCCTCATGCGCTCAACAAATAAAAATAGGCTGTAATTTGTCTCAATGCGACTACAGCTCTTCCAGAACACGAGGGACGAACATCGCCAAAATCTACTAAGTTTCTTTGTTATAAAATGAGGTGTAGAGAGTAAAGTTATGTCGAATTTAAGCAAAATTATTATATCTTACACTAAAATGGGGACAGATCAGCATTGTGTAACTGAGATCATGTTCTTAGTTTTGCTTTAGTTCCAATGAAAGAGACAAACAAATGTTTCTGAAGCCCGTTTCTTGTGGCTTTAGAACGTGCATGCTTAAAATATCGTATATACATTAAAAGAGTATGATGAAATTTGATAGCAGTTAGCGTAATTTCAGCAACGCTTATTTCAACCCAGCCCCGTTCTATTGTACTTCCGCCAGTAACGAACAAACAACAGCACAACTTTGAAACGAAAGAGAAAAAAAAACATTACGGGGTGCTCACGAGCGCAGAAAAGGAGACTCACTTCAGTAACGTTGACCTGAGCGTAAGTGCCGTAAGCGCCGAACTGGTTGAAGACGAAAGGGTTCAGGAGCCCCATGTTGCTGGCCATGTGCTGCATGCGCCTCAGCTGTCGCTCCTTCTCAGTGTCCGCAAACTTCACAACGAGGCTCGAGGACGCTCCCTGTTAACATTGAGCACTCGCTAAACGGCTCTAGCGTGGACTGTATGCCTGAAATAAAAGCTCTTGAACCAGGTCAGCAATACAAGATGGGAGAGGGCATGAGTGAAACAAAAGCTGGTGAACTATAGGTCTGCAATACAAGATGGGAGAGGCTGCTATTTTTTCAAATGGATGAAATGTTTCGTAAAAAGAAAATTCTAGTTTCCCTGCATTGGATCCCCCTTCAGACGCCATGTCAAATTGGTGAGCCAAGCTCGAATTAAGAGTCTGGGGAAGAAAAATTACCAAGATTAGGTCAGAGAATTTTAGGGTTATATTATGAACATAGTTGTGTATCATGATCGGAGTGGTATGCATAAAAGTTAGTGAAGGGAAGCAGAGCAGAACATAAATAACGGCATGTAGCCCAATACACAAAAAATGGTTCCTTTTCCTAAGCTCATAGCAGAGTGTATTTTTTAGAACCTATCATGCTGTGAGTCCATTCAATAAAGCATTATTGGAACTCGTGTATAAAATATTCGATAAAATACAGAACACGTAGAAGAGGCCGTAAAACGTATATTTTCTCAGCGGTTGCGGTAGAGGGCCACTTTTAACCACATCTCAAAGTAACATAATAACTGTGATAAACTTTTTTCTTACACTAACGAATCTCAAATCAAATCGTTTGAGCTGAAAATAAAGTCTCCATGTTTGAATTTTTTTCAGATAGAATTATGAATCTCAAATCATGTGTAATAAAAACTCTATTTTTAGCAAAAGGAAAAATTGTAGTTTCAAAAACGATCGGAAAAATGATCTTACCTAATCCAGAATATCGGGAAGTAACAAGCAGTATTTCGGTATTAGTTTTCTACGGAGGTTATGATTAACAGAGTGGCGATGTGAGCCGCCGATATACAAGGAAGAAATTCTCGTAAGGCTGTTGAAGCGATCAGAAGTCACACACTCATTATTTATTAATGCTCAGGCAAAGCGAAATGAAAGTACGATCGAGTTGATTTTTTTTCAAAACTGCTTACTACCATTTTTAAATTTGAATTAAAATTGAACTTCAGTCGATCGATTGATAATATTTTAGATTTAAATTCCTTTGGCATATTAGATAAAGATGCAAACGAGAACTGTTATAAATATATTTTGGTCCAGCGAGACCTGCACGTTTAGAAATAGATGCTTGTTTAGTTTTATTTCAGAGCAAATTGCCGATCATATTGAATTATCGAACAGAGCGGAGATGGCTAGTTCTTAACACCACGCTTCATCAACACCAGGTCAGACGTGATCTCCAAACTCTTTTGAAATATTCTGTCACCATGTTACTCACGAATGTTAGAAGCCACCGAGTTCAAAATTTTGATGAAGTGGTAACTAAATTGCTGTTGTGTTATGTTACAATAAGTTAGTATGAATTTACTTCGCTTTCTAGTTAAGTGATAGCGATGACCAGTTTGAGACGATAATAATTGCTTAAGACGTGTTCCGCCCTCACCATTCAAAGTTTTATTCATGAAATTACACAGAAAAACTGATGGAGATCTGAAAAAGGCTTAAGTGTTTCTAGATATTTTGAGAAACATTTTCTATGGACAATATATGTATTCCAAATTTCTTGTTATTCTAAGGGCTCTCTTTCATAGAGTAAAAAGTACATTCTTAGAACCATGCCATGCATTTGTTCTATTTGTAGGAATGGGTGGCCTGAAGTTCTATGCTGGATTATTAAAGCTTCTTCAGGTAGGGGCATTTTTTACTCGCAGCAAGAATTGCAATGGGTTCAGATATATTAGTATCAATATACGAAACATGCTCTATGATATTCGAAATTCTGCACAATTATAATTACTAGGAATTTGGATTGGATGAATTAGTTTCCTCAATCCTGCCATCACAGATTTTTATGAACTGAAGAGATATATATAGTTCATAGATAGGATATATTTAGTTGGATATATTTAGTTGCATATATATTGATGCACATTTCATTTGCTTTGAGCCACTTTAAGGCATTATCTAGCTTATCGTTTATTCAGTTTGTCGTTGGGTCATAGTTTTTACTCGAAATGGGAAAAGAGAGAGGACTCTCATCTGCAAGAAGTACGAATTAAAGAATTAAAAACATCCGTCAATAACGTTTATGAAATTCTTAAACAGATGAGGTTTCAAACCGATCCAAGTGGAACGTCGTGGGTAAAAGTTCCAAGTGGGAGTTACCAATGGCACCAAATAGCTAACGATTCTTAAACCATAAACGAGAACCTCTTCTTTTGCCGGAAAAATGAGCAACACCTGAAACATTTTCCTCGTTCCTCGTCTCAATCGATGCAAAAGCTAGTCCCTTGAACTGTGCACACATAAAAATGAAATATGACCATACCAGATGTATAATGTTGACATCGACAGTCTTGAGAAGGTGTAATGAGCTAGGCTAATGAGCATAGTTAAGTAGACCCCCTCAGCGTTCTGAGCCACTCACCGGCATTGTCTGGCTGCCGTGCAGATGATTAATGGCTGACTGAGCTTCCGAATGTGCACCGTACTTGACAAATGCACAACCTGCCCACAAATGGTACACGTAAATACAAAATAAAATGAAAAATCGAATAAATTGAAACCCTGATTTTTGGACAGGAATACGAAATTCGAACCAACATGAAATAGATTGAAGCAACGAAATACGAGTACAGCCATAGCGTTGTAGTCCGCTGCTCAAGGCTAAGATCGCATCTCAAATAAATAGAAATGAGATGCGGGTTGAGGTTCAATTTCTCATTTTTTGATGTAGCGGTGATTGTTCATTCGATGGTTATAAATAAAAATTATTACATCTCTATCATCCAAGGCACAGTGCCTTGCTTCGATTTGGTTTTTGCCGCGGCTAGAATTTGAGTATAAAATTTAAAGATTAAATCATAAGTTGTGCGTTTGTATAAAGCACCCTGACTACATAAAATGAGTTCACAAGAGAGGAAAAAAGAAAGTACCATTTAAGATGAAATTGTGAGAGTGGAGAATCAGGGCACTTGTAGCGAAACTATTGCAAAAGCGCGGGGAAAAATGCTGCGTCTCTAAAGAAGATTCAAACATTACTTCGCCGATTATTGCTATGCCGCGAAAGGGGACAAGCGATGTGAGTTGCCTCAGGCCGCAGGGTGGTGCATGTTGTGGTAACTGAAGTGGGAAGCTCCTGTAAGCAGACTCTGTTGGCAGAATTTGACTATGAAATATTTTTGAAATTCAATTTTACTTTGAGGGGTATGTAACATTAAGGGATAAATAATGGTAATAGATTTGCTGATAAAAATGAATTTGTTCACGCAGAGGTATGTTGGGGGCTGAGCGCAAGCTGCTAGAGCGCCGGAGCCGCTAGAGCGGTGGTTCTCGACCTGGGGGCGAGCCCCCATGGGGGAGCGTGAGCCTCCGCAGTAAAGCCTGATTTTTCCCAGTAATATTTTCGAAAAAAGAGTGAACCTTAACTGTTGAGTGTGTTTGAGGACATATTAACAATATTCTTTGTTGTGAGCTTTTATTTACCAGTCCATCTGCTCACAATTTCC
>JACJUY010000041.1:53119-71605 GCA_014220935.1 Platorchestia sp. MABIK
GTGGGTGTAAAAAGGTTAAGAACCATTCCGCTATAGCGAACCTTGACTGAAGGGTCCATGCTATTTAAACGGCCCCGGGACATGAGAGAGCTTCTTTTTTATAGTAAAGTCTTGCATGTGTTGCGTACCGCTGCGTTAAACGAAAATACGGTATTTACAGATGAATTAAAACCTTATTAACTATTCTAAAAAATTGTTCTAATCACAACTGCAAAGTAAAGAAATATTCTAAACGACAAGTATTTAATCGGCCATTGAAATGATCTTCAGAAGGTAAGCTACGTAGCAGAAGCCATTGCTCAGATTAACATCAGAGAAGTTTACCCAAGTAATCATTTCTATGTTTTTTTTAACAAATGTCAAAGAGAATATAAATGACTAACAATTTAACATAAGGTGAATTAAATGACATCCGTGACAGAGGTGAATTGCGCTGCGAAAACGTGGCAAGACGGCAGGTGGGGCACGCCGTGAGGCACACAAACAAAAAGGTGCCGCTACTCGATTAAAATGCAAGGGAGGCTAATCATCTCGGCAACCTGCTACCCATCAATGATGTGGATTATCGCGTCTCCCTGTAGGGTTAATGAGGGTGAAAATAGTGAAAACAAGCGCGCCAAAAACTAAAAATTTGAGTCTTTGAGGTTGAAAATTTGGAAAAGTAAATCAATTCAAACAATTTATTGTTACAAACAACACATGACGACCATAGAATAGAATTAATCCGTTTCTTTCACTTCAAACTTTCCGTACAGGCGATTTGGCTGAAGACGTTTTCCAGGATTGATATTTAAAATTCTGTGGGCTGTAAAATATTCGGCCGAAGCACCACGACGAGAGTCCACATGGCTCGTCTGCTGGGCAGATCTGCGAGAGAGAGAGTGCGTCGGGCAGCGCAGGCCTCTTCCTTGAGTCGCACTTGAGCGAGGCAGAGGGCAGCAGGGCTGGAGACTCGAGGCAGGGCAGGAGACTCGAGGCAGGGCAGGAGACTCGAGGCAGGGCAGGAGACTCGAGGCAGAGCAGGAGACTCGAGGCAGAGCAGGAGACTCGAGGCAGGGCTGGAGACTCGAGGCAGGGCAGGAGACTCGAGGCAGGGCTGGAGACTCGAGGCAGGGCTGGAGACTCGAGGCAGGGCAGGAGACTTGAGGCATTTCTGCCAACTATGAGACTGAATGCTCCTCCGCGAGCAATCACGTTGTGGCACACTTCGTTTTTGTTTTAGTTTTAGCGAGCTAGAAAACACGAGGGCGTCCGATCTATTGTTCTGTACTATTTCATCGGGAGTAATGTCAATAGTTCATTACTAAAGTGACAACGTTTGCTCGTCATGAGGGGTACATTCAAATTAGATCATAGGTTATATGCTCATTTGAGCCTCCCTAACCGCTATAAATAAGAGCATTTCGAAGAGAGGAAGGAGGAAGGCAGCATTTAGTGTGGAGACAAGAGAACGCGGAATCTATGCAGAAGGGGGAAAGTGGGAGAGAAGAAAGTAGTAGTTGCTGAAAAACAGGATGGCAGCAAAACGAAAAAGGGTGGTCCTTAACAACAAAAAACATTTTATTTCAACAAAAAAAAGGCTCACCTAACTCTCAGCTAGGGCCCTCACACATTTTTCATTTGGGAGCGCTAATTCAAATAGATACAATAGATGTATCCCCCTGAGGGAAGTACATTCATAAACGGTAACATTCTATATCAACGCTACACAATGGTTTTTTACTCATAGTTTTTAAAAATTTAATTGCAGAATTTTAGCGGACCTGCGTGGATTTGAAGTTAATATAAATGAGCAAAAGCGGAAAATTTTACTTGAGAAATGAAAATTTGCTGTCAAAAACATTTCTCAAATAAATACAAAATCAAAGTTACTTAAATTGAGATTAGTAGTACAAGGGTTGTAACTAATTATTTTCTCTCGCGATAACTTTTCATTAAATGCTCTAGCAATTATTTTTCTCAATTACGCAATAAATGCAGTTTTCAAAAGTTGAGAGGGGAAATCCAGTAATTATAGAATACGAATCAGAACCACGGCAGCCTCAATTGCTCAAATTGCAGCAATCACAGCCATTATTAGATACAACATTAGAGTATTAAAAAAGACTAGCGCAGTCCACTCTCGAATAATTACACACCGGTAATCAAATAACTCGCATACCTTCCGGAAAAAACCACAAAAAGCACCTACTGGTATTGATTAACTGCAAACATGACTCATGCTGAGACAAGGAGAGAGCTTCAGCACTCAGCGCAGGTAATAAAAGAATTCATTTGCGAGTGTGAAGCGCTGCTCAGCGTAGCTAACGTCAGGGGATCCGCGGACACACCACAAAATCTCAGCCTGAAACTGTGCGCAGCTCAGAAGAACTGCACAAATTTCCCTGACGGAGATTTATATTTGCATATAAACAGCTGAGGAGTTCTCTCCGGATCATACGATTTACGGGAATATTTCAGAAATTAATTCGCGATACATTTTGCATCAAGATTACCATAGTGGTTCCCTCAAAGTTCTTCAGTTCAGAAACTCAACTTGGAGCGACCATGATCGGTCTTGGTCTGGTAGAGAAGTATGCTTTCTTGGCCCCTCTACAAATCGGCGTAACAAATTTGAAAGCTTCGCCGAGTTACTCGAACTGAGCCACGGTCGTTTCAAAAACTTCCACTTGTGAACAGAAATTCAACTTGGAAAATAAATTAGCTTTCGCCGTGGTTCAAAAACCATTTTAGCCTCCGTTCTAAGTGAAAAAAATTAGCACATTCTTTCTTGGATCAGATTAAATGTGAGTTTAAGCCTCCCTAACCGCTAAAAAAAGCGTTCCGAAGAGAGGAAGGAGGAAGACACCATTTAATATGGAGATAAGGGAATGCGGAATCTACGCAGCAGGGACACACAAACAGGAAGTTGAGAAAGTAGTTTATGAAACAAGATCAAAGTTGAACCAGAAAGTAGTAGGTACTGAAAAACAGGACATCAGTGAACCGAAAAGAGGTGGTCCTTAACATAACAAAGAAAATCTCATTTCAACAAAAGGAAGCCCTACTCAGCTCGGGCCCCACGCATTTTCCTCTGGGAGCGCTAATTCCAATAGATACAATGGTTCTCTCCCTGAAGGGCGTGTACAGCACCGCGGGAGCCGCACCGCAACACCGCAACGGAGTGAGCCCTGAAATATCCATACACTCGCCCCGCCAGCGCTAAAGCTGCTCGTGCTACCAAGTGATCACTGATAACGTATTGTCGAAAAGTCAAAACTGATGTTGTTGTAGAAAAATTGGAAGAAAACCTTGAAATTAAAAATGCCAACTCACGAAGGCCATATATATGATAAGAAGCCTTGTTGTTCACGGACTGTCCTTCGAGTCCCAATACCTTAATCAGGGTTTCTAGATTGACTGGCTGAAGTCTTTCAGCGAGGTAGCCAATGAGGTTATTGAAGGGAAGAGCTTAGGAGAAGTGACCAGTGTAGCGAAGAGAGCAAATCACCTCGCGAAACTTGCAAGGCGCGAAGCAGTGTAGACGTGTGTGGGAAACGAGGTGTGTTGCAGTCGCTTGGGATTGTTTAGCACTTTCACAGCCACGTGAACCATATTTGGTCACTGAGGGAGTTTCCATTACACTGCTGACAACCAACCAGTAGTCACGAGCACAACTTCTAAAGACACTTAATGAAAACTAAGTAAAAACACGATCCAGTCAATGTTTGCGGTTTTCAGCATTATTTACTGAAATTAACTTAAAATTTGAATTTAACATTAAACTTCAATTTTACCTGCCGCAATCAAAGTGTTAAAGCGTTGTTACTACATACGCTTGATTTGTTTAAAATTGATATTTTATAACTGTTTGATTGAGGTCATTATCCTCATCCCAACTGGTGAGTGAAGAAATATTCTTAGCGACAAATATTCAACAGGCCACTCAAATAATCTGAAGTAGGTAAGGTTAAATAACAGATGCCATAGCTCAGACTAAAGTCAAACAAGTTTACCCAAGCAACCAATGCCAACATTTTTTAACAAAGAGCAAAGAGATCCCAAATGACGAAGCAGTTTAACAACAGATACATTAATTGAAATCCGTGATTGCTGTGAATTGCGCTGCACGCTCGCTTGTCGTCCACAAAACTCGTGCCAATTTCGCTAAGCCGGCAAATTCGACACAGAGGCACACCAACCATAAAGCCATCTACACCAGCCTGTGGCGACCAGCATTGCTGGTTCTGACGAAGACATCAATGAACGTTGAATTCCCACATTATTCTCATTAGGAAAAGCCATCAACCTTTTCCACTGAGACAAATTAAGCAGAAAATGTTCTACAGATTAGATTATTAGTTAGTTTAAGCCTCCATATCCGCAACAAAGGCGATCAAAAGAGAGGAAGGAAGAAGGCACCATTTAGCATGGAGTTAGGGAAACGCGGAATCTATGCAGAAAGGGCACAGAAAAAGTAAGATGAGAAAGAAGTTCATAAAACAAGATCAAAGTTGAGGGAGAAAGTAGTAGGCGCTGAAGAAAAAAAGACAGTAGTGAACCGAAAAAGATGGTTCTTAACATAACAAAAGCCTTTTTTTCAACTAAAAGAAGGCCTACCTAACTCTCAGCTCGGGCCCTTACATTGTCCTCCTGGGAGCGCTAATTCCCATAGATACAATATTTGTATCCCCCTGAGTGGAAAATGTTTCACAGAATAGAAGTACCAAGTCCCAGTCATAGACTCCATGAAAACCCCCTTCTATAGACTGCCCTTTGAACATGCTTATTTTAAATAATATCAAAAGTGGTCTAGCCGGTAAGATGTGTAGCCTAATCGAAGAAGGAAATGTACACTAAATGAACCAATAAGATGTACTGTTCACCCTCAATCATCAACCGAAGCATCAGGGCAGCTCTTTTAATTAAATTAGGTAGCGCTTCAAGAAAATCTCTCTTCGATCAATAGCAAAAATCTATGTTAACACGTTAACCGCCATGTGAGCCACCGGTGGTACAAGGAGGCTTTTTTATAATGCTGCCAACCAACCAGTAGTCACACACTCAATTTCCATGAATACTTATTCAAAGCTAAATGATTGTATGATCCGGTTGATGTTTGCTATTTTCAATATTTCTTGATAGAACTGACTTTATATTTGAGTTTAATTTTAAACTTTACTTCAACTCATGGCTGTTAACGTGTTAAACCAAGTGCTTCCACATTTACAGTGAGCCAGTAGCATTTACCAGGTTGCGCGCAGACCGTAGCGCGCGACAAAAGCCAGGCAAGTGAGCACTGCAGAGCGCAAGTTTCACCTAATAGAAAATGAATGCAAGCAAAGGAGTTCATCCGTCCAGCTGTACCAGGGAACCTGTGCGATTCAAGAATGCTCGACTCTCATGAGGGGGGAAGAATAATAGAGCACATTTGCCATGAATTTCTCAGCATTTAAGAGAGAAGCAACTTCACTGAACAAGCTATTCAGTTAGGAGAGACAGTACCCTCTTCTTGCACTGTTCAGGGAGAGAAGAACCTAGAAGCAAAAAATTGCCTTGCTAAATGTTCTGTGCTCACGCTAGTGATTTTAAGAGAATATCAGGGAGTTCGTTTTAAACATAAGGTGGGCCATTAAAGAGAATGCCAGGGCCGTGCCTCTCGTGTAGATGGTTGCTGGAGCCATGACGGCTCGTCTATTCTCAGCACCTCGTCTTAATAACGCCCCTTGAATATTTCATGAGGGCACTCGCCGGCAGCCTCGAGAAAGCCTGTTTCTAATTGGGTGTTGGCCATCCTGCGGCTGTCGATCCTTGCATTGTTGATGGTGTGTCTTTGTGAGCGTCACCCGGTCATTATTGCTTTTAATGGCTCAAAGAACCCTATTTTCTTCTATACGTAACTCCGTTAACGGTCAACAGTGACTAAGTAACCTTGCCTACTACAGCGGAGACAGCAATGGGCCTTGCACAAGTTTATATGGAACACACTCAATGGTTCCGACGCAGATCCGACATTTTAGTCACAGTTAGTTGAGATTTCTAATTATTTCGAAATGAATTTGCCTCAGTGAGCAGTAATAGTAATTTGCAAACCACTCAAACGCAACTCAACAAAATATTCATCGCTTGAATTGTACAACCAACGCAATGAAAGCAGAAGTGGAGGAAAATGAATGGGAAGCGGAACAAAACTACGCCATGAACAAAGAAAACAGTTTGCAGAGTATCGTATAAGCAAATAGACTTAAACATTGATTCACAAAGACGTTCACGTAAGGCTAAATTCAAAAACTTGCGTGCCATACCATATACAAGAAATTCTCCCACAACATTTTGGTGACCATAGAAAATGAAGCTCATGCTCCATACCACATCAATAACAAATACAAACGAACGCTAACATTTCTTGCATTACTCACACAAAAGATAAACCCACACAAACACCTAACAACTTGGGTTATCTCCATTCAATTCTGCCTTTGTGTGAACAACCGCGAATAGCGTCCGAGCTCTCTAAATACCCGGAAAACCAGAATACCAACCGCACAACTAGAGTAGCTCCCCAAGAACATTTTTCTACAAGGCCAAACTGTACTAGATACCCAAAAAAAATACCCAAGAAACACCGAAACAACCTTAACCAGACGGGAATCCGACATCGGACACTGTAATATTCTTTCTACAAGTCCAACCTGTACTAGACAACCCAAAACACCGAAACAACCTCGACAAAACCAGAACTCCACATCGAAGATTGAAGTTAATATTCTTTCTACAAGTCCAAACTGAATCCGAAAAAATATCCAAGAAACAGCGGTACAACCTTGACCGAACAGGAACCCGGCATCGGACACAGGAATGTCAGCGCGACACCAGGACTGCGGAGAGAAGCTCGGACAAGTTGAGGGCGGCACCCCAGTGGTGGCCCACCGTCCCAGAGCTCCGACACAGTGACGCAATTCATCGATGGTCGATCACAAGTCCTGCACAGAGCTGGCGCTCTCAGGCGGTAGGGGGGACCAGGGCACACAAAAGATGCATAACGTTAGGTGCGCATTATTTAGAGGCAAGGACCAAACCCACGAATGAGCTGCGGATGAATCCAGTCGTGTGGTCGACTAAGCGGGTCAATACTCCAGTAAAGTGCTGCGTGAGACGTACTCTATTACAAGAACATATTGTTGGTTCAGAAATGTCCTCAAGAGAAATTGACAACATGAAATGCCAGGTTAAGTGATTCCCACTCGTATAAAAAATAATTAATTGAATTTTAGGCTCTTTAAAAATAGCGTTAATTTTGGCGCACAAAGAAATGGACACACTTGTCAGTCGCGAGGCATTCCACTGCAGCTTTGATATGTTCTGCACAAGTGATGCTCTTCGGCATGACTAAAAATGGCGGCCCTCACTGCAGCGCCTGGTGTTAGTTACTGATTTACGCAACCGTTTGATTGTGTTGATTGTCTTACTGATTTATGCAACCGTTTGATTATGTTGATTGTGCTGCTGATTTACGAAACCGTATGATTGTGTTGATTGTCTGACTGATTCATGCAACCGTTTGTCTGTGGAAGCCACATAGACACCTCCACAGACAAGAGTTTCATGTAGCAGCATAGCAGACAAATGAACAATCCTGTCCTGAATAGAGCAATTTATTCATGAAAATATCATTACAATGACGGTTTGTTAAGATGGAAATATAGCCACAACTAACTTGAGTAAAAGTATACCTTCGTCACTAATTACAAGGGCAAGAGTATCACAAAACCTGATGAAATAACTTCAAGCTAATTTAACAATGAAATGCACGTTCATGGCACTAGTATACGAGGTAAGTACAAGTCAATCAGCGGTTAAAACCACCTGCATGACTACAGGTAAAAAAATAGAAAAGTCACATCGATGCGAAGTATAGTCCTTACATTAAGTAGCACCTCGTCCCTTGTATTATAGCACAAAGTGAAAACCATTTGATTTTATCGGATTTGCGATAGAACTTGGGTTTACTTAATTAATTCTGAGCTGCAAGAAAGTCCAGTCACGATACAGAGAAATGGAGCTTAAAGTCGATTGAGGATTTCTTTGTATCGCACGCTCGACACACGCGCACAAAACAGTGCGAACTAGCCTTCACGCTACGGTAGAGCGTTAACACACGATACGATTTAATTGGGCCGCAGAATATAGATGCTTTTTGCACGAGCGATAATTGTCGATGACGGTCGTTTTTCAGGAGTCGCACTGTCAGTGGTACGTTCCCTTCCTCTCTTCTTCAATTTTACATGAAGTTCTTGGCCACAAAGGAGAGATCGATGCAACGCGACATGGTGTGGGCTCTCCATTGGCCCGAGTGATTAACTTGAGAACAAACCATCCCTTCCTCGATGCTAGTGAAGATCTTCTGAGACGCACGGTCTAGATTGCTAACTTCGTTCACGAAAACTCGGAGACATTAAAATTACTGAAACACATTTTGAAATTCCTGTTGGTTGTGCACATCAAAGTCTGACACCAACAGCTAACCACTCCTCCCAGGAACACATGAGAAAAGAAAGTGCACAGAATGTTTCTCTGAGCAAGGGAAAGAGCTTCAGGTCTACCATGGCGTAGAAACTACACACTTCCACGCACATGAAAAATCCCACATACCTACACGTAAATAGCGGGGCAATTAAAGTTGACCAATCCGCTCATATTATGTGGTCCTTGTGAAATTGTTTAAAGGCAAACCTCACGTCTCTCAGAAAAAGCGTGAGGTGTGAGAATATCCAAAAGCAATACCGCGCTCGACTAACGCTTGAAGAAGCTATTCCATTATGTGGCGATGGTTCCTTACAGATTGAAGAATCTCGGATGAGATAAGTTCGGAACTTTGCTGGGGAGGACTGACAGCAACAAGCACCGCGAAATGGTGCCATCGCAGCTCAACAAAGCGGCGCCAGCGGGGAATCAGGGACAATGAAAGACGAACAAAGCGGCAAACTTACGCACTCATTTTTACTTCTACCTTTCTCGGCAAAAAGAGTTTGATAGCAAAGAAAATGAAGCTATTGAACGAAATCAATTATAGTAACGATGGGCTTCCAAGTATTCAGAGTTGTTTCTTTACCGGGCTGTGAGAGTTCCTTTCGCAAACACCGCTCGTTCTCTTCAACAAGAGGAGCTTTGTCGAAGGGCTGCTCCTATATAGACAGATTATGATCAAAGCAAAAGCGCACTCCGTCTGAGGGCCGAGCGGTCCAAGACGACTCGCAACTGAGTTTTAATGTAATGCAAACCGCATCTCACAAAGCAAAGAGTAACCAATGTTTTTTTCTTGAAACTGAGTGCTGAGAATACACAAGAAGGTTTCATTGAAATTTACTAACTGTACCCCAAAAATGACGAAAAAATTACGAAAAAGATGGAAAATATCTTTCAAGAACTAGAACTACGCAGGTCGTTTGGTCATACCTACGTTGACATACTTTACATTACTGTAAATGTTTAGTTAAACCGGAATGTATTAAAACGGGAATATTTTTATTAAAGTACAGAGCATCGTACAAAAAAGAAGAGACTGAAATGATCTCAGGTAACAGAGAAGAGTACTTTTAATTTACCAGCATGGCCCGCAGTTTGAAAAACCAATTGGTTCCTGAAGTCGGGAACAATTTGAGAGCACTTCCTTGCCTTCGAAATATGCGAAAACAAACTTCAGCAAAGCTTACTTAGTTCTATACATACCAGGAAGCAAAGCACCAATGTAATCAGTCACCACTTCCGAATTAATGAACAGCCCTACCACGAGACTACGCCATCTCTACTAAAACCTTGCGTGTGACAGTCAATAGTCTGCAGTTGATGAGCGCACAAGAAAACCAAAGCTTATTACAGCACTAGCACGACGAACTGGTATATAAATACCCGCTCTATAAAGAAACAAAGGCGAGGGGCAGTTATGAACTTCAATATTTATTCCCCACTTTAAGGTAAGGTATAATTGCTCATGAAGGTAATAACCGAAGCCTTCATCTAGTTAATAGCGTCATTATTCTCGGGTTACGAGGCAAACCTTCACTCAGCAAACGACACACGCAAAAACCTCAAGTAATTCCTAATTGAGTTTCTCAGTGCTTATCTAGGAAGTTTTTCGTACGAAAACTCTAGGGCATCATGAATTTTAAATTTCTTGGTATGTTTTACGCACACAGCGATCACAAAAGAGCGTTAAATTCAAAGTGCACTCAAATAAGAAGCTTTTTAACTCCAGCTCTTCAAAGGAATGGATGCATTTTGCTCGCCGGGGATGAGAATCTGGCAGAGAAGTGCACGAGACTTCACGGCTATTGCACTGCGCGCCAACACGGTGCACTAGGGCCCGGCCAGAACCATATCGACCAAGCTGAGGCTTGGTTCACCAGTGCAACCTCCTAATGAGGCTCTTCAGATAAAGTCTGGCAAACGCGTTCATTGTCTTGCGCTTACAGCCGTCAACAGAGAGCTCATGCAAGGATAATTCATCTCAGCGCACAGACTTCTCAAGTCAAATTAGGACGGACGAGAGCTTCACTCGATCCCGACTGGCCTTGCTCAAATACGAACTAAATACAGCTCAAACTTGGCAAAATACCGACTTTACTGTTTTGGATAGCCGCGTTACCTTGCTCAAGCTACAGACACAACATCTCAGTTGTGGCATGACAACAGAACAAAGAAGCTTTCAATCAAGATACGGCTATGTATTCTACTTAAAGGTCAATTCATAATACTTCTACACGCTTACCTCAAATGTATTGGATTTATAAAATAATATCCTAAAAATGTTGAAAAATTACATTTACTAGATGACTGGAATGAAGCGTGCACTGTCTCATGGAAATATTTCATCTGTTTTTCAAATCAAACAAGGCTTCTCTAAATCGGCCAAGTAAACAAAACTGCTGTCATCAAATCAAGGTTATCGTGATTACAAAGTCAAAAACGATCAATTATCGCCACTGGTAAATACGAAGAATAAAACTCCAGCGGAACTCAGCGTGTCGATAGCGTATTTTCCCGCAGCTATCGTGCATGCCTGAGAAGGTCTTGCAGTTCTAGCAATCCTGAATGTTCCACCAACTATTTGTTAAGATTTGCTAAGACATTGCATTTCTCTTATTTACAAATGAAAAAAATGACAAGTTGTGAAACCAGTATTTATGAATTAACCTTGTATGCGTTAACCTTAACATTTATGCAAGTGTTAAATTTGCACGCATGAACTTCCGAGTAACAATAAAGATTTAGGCGGGCACGACGCACGCACGCACGCTCAAATTTCAGAAGCGTGGCATGATGTAGAGTTGAGTGAATGGAGCTTAGCTCCTCTGTCTGCACCTGAAAACTGGAGGAGGGAGCTGCACACAAGGGAGGGAAGCAGGGAGGGAACACGATCACAGGAGGAGGGAGCTGCACACAAGGGAGGGAAGCAGGGAGGGAACACGATCACAGGAGGAGGGAGCTGCACACAAGGGAGGGAAGCAGGGAGGGAACACGACCACAGGAGGAGGGAGCTGCGCACAAGGGAGGGAAGCAGGGAGGGAACACGATCACAGGAGGAGGGAGCTGCGCACAAGGGAGGGAAGCAGGGAGGGAACACGATCGCAGGAGGAAAGAGGGAGGGGATAGGGATTAAAGTACCCGATCTCTCACGCAGACAAGAACCGACTAGAGATTTTCAGAGACCTTTTACTTGCTGGTTTGCGCTTTGACTCAAGTGCGCGCGTCACGGGCACAGAACGAGCGAGTGAATGAGACGAGTTTGCCAGCATGGTCTGTCCGCTCCGACTATTGCTCTGTGCGAGGTGGCGGATCACGTTATTGTAATAGCGCTGTATATTTACGAAGAGAAATTCTAGTGTTCAACGTCTGTGACCAATGAATACAGTAGTTTTTCATTCTACTCATTTTTTATTCTTAATAACTTTGAATAGCCAATTGCCCAAGATTAGATTAGGTTCAATTAGATGATAGTTTATGCCTCCTTAACTGCAACGAAGGCGTTTCAACGAGAGAAAGACATCATTTAGTGTGGACATAAGGGAACGCGGGATCTATGAACAAGGTGCATAGAAACAGCAAGTTCAGAAAAAGTTTATGAGACAAGACAAAAGATGAAGAAGAAAATCGAAGGGTCTGAAAAAAAGACATAAGTGAACCGAAAAAAAGTGGTTCTAAACGAAACAAAAGCATATTATTTCAATATAAATAATACCTACCTATCTATCGCATAGGAATTTTTACGTTTTTTCCAGCAAATAAATACTCATTGGTAATATAAGTACCGTCTTTGAATATTTCCGTACGTAGACTATCATCAATTTTTTCACAAACCCTTGTATTAATGGACGCTTCTACTGTGATTGTGTCGTGTGTCATCCACAGGAATTGAGGAATAAATAAATACACAAAAATATTACAGAGAGTACAGTATTGATGCATAACTGACAGTGAAGCTTTATTCCAATTGTGCAAGTCAAATAAAACAGAAGCAGATTGTGGAGCTCATAATAATGGAAGTAAAGCAATTACCCGTCATAAATTGGTTCAACGATATCAAATCCTTGCTAATTATAAAGAAATAGTTAAAATGAACAAAACTTTTCAAAACAACGGCTCGCACATATTAAGCATTTCAAGGCTTGTGTAGCAAAAATTATCATTTGAAATCACTTTCCAATTGTTCAACGTTATTAATAAAGAAAATACAACAGTGTCTGTTGTACGTTAGCTATATTTTTTCCATCCTCTACACTGTAAATTTGTCCACTTTCAAGTACGGTTTAATTAAATGATGAGCATGGTAACTTCGCAAATAATTTTCCAGATCCGAAGGCATTCTAGGATTGTGGACGATGTTGCGCACGTGCCCCGCTGCACCCACGATTCGCTCAAGTTCTCATTCGAAAAGAAGAAGCGAAAATGATGGATGCTTTATTTGCTCGTTCGAAACAAAGGCTGTTTGTCAGGAGCTATGCTCGCTCTAAAATATCTACGGCAGACACTTTATTATGCCCAATACATTGATCCGGAATCCTTTTGTCTTAGTCCAAAGAGACTGAGAGCGATGTAGGACTGATCGGTCTGTGGCGGGAGAGGCAAGTTTGCGATACTTTCATGATTAATTCTCAACTCTACTCAAAGTCGCACAATGACTGGGTCCCTTAAAATATATTTCTATCCTAAACAGTGCGGCAATGATGTAAAGTCTATCTCGAGAGAAGACTAGGAGACACGTAATTTTCTGAACAAACGTTTCGAAAATGCCATGAAATTACAAGACATCAAAGTTTGATTCACATCTCGACAAGAAAGAGACCAGGCTCTGAAAAACAAGAATGACCCCCAGGATGAAATTGCATAATAATCGACGGTACGATGCAGTTATTTATGCTTAGAATAAATGACACTCGCAGTTACACACTAGTCATGAATGCATCATATTTCACAACCAGACACAAGAAGGCAAGAACACTGCCACCTCGAGTGAAATGACAGTGTCCACACTGCATTACAACCAACGCATATGTCCTGGAGTTCATAATAACCAACGCATATGTCCTGGAGTTCATTACAACCAACGCATATGTCCTGGAGTTCATTACAACCAACGCATATGTCCTGGAGTTCATAATAACCAACGCATATGTCCTGGAGTTCATTACAACCAACGCATATGTCCTGGAGTTCATTACAACCAACGCATATGTCCTGGAGTTCATTACAACCAACGCATATGTCCTGGAGTTCATTACAACCAACGCATATGTCCTGGAGTTCATTATAACCAACGCATATGTCCTGGAGTTCATTACAACCAACGCATATGTCCTGGAGTTCATTATAACCAACGCATACGTCCAGGAGTTCATTATAACCAACGCAAATGTCCTGGAGTTAACATACTTCAGACAGAACCATTTGTAACATCGACGTCTTTCAAACATTTATCAAGATTCATTCGCTGATTTCCATTGAGCCAATCCACCGCGAGGCTCTGCAATCCATTGTCTGTCAATTCCATTAAAGAATATGTCATACGCCGCACGTCAAGTGTATAAATATTACAGCAAGGGGACAAAGTTTCGATCTGTGCCTCAAACTGTAATGAGCTCTAATTCTCAGGTCACATGGGCTATTCATATTACTCAATTGTAGAGCTATACACTATTGAATACATGTATATTTGATAATATGTGCATATGAAGAAGTTCACAGAATGAGTACTAACATTGATGAGCAGAAATGAAGGCAAGAAGACAAAGCGGCGCTGCCACCTAAGAGCGCCGACGGTTTCAGCAGGTCTGGCGTCGCGTCACTGGTCAGGACAATAGCGAACTGGCACGTGCCTTTCTCATGTACATACATCGGATGCAGCGTGCGTCCAAATAATCATGAGTGCTTTCATTATGGTTGGCATAATCTTGAATGATTCCATTGGGTCTGGAATAATTCGTCTTCCACCAGCAAAAGTTTACGCAAAGAATGAGCAACAATTCTAAATGAAATTTTTACCAATAAAGTAATAAAAAAAAGGTGGCAAAACAAAAGCAAACGAAGTGAATTAGCAAATTCAGTTGTGGTAAAGGATACCTCAGCGTTCGTTAAACTTAAATGTACCTCATTCGATGCATATAATTTTTTGCTACATCACACAGCTCTCAGGTGCTACTACTGCACGTGCTCGCTTTGTAACCACAAGCGTTGAACTGCTCAGTGAAAGTGTGGGTACTCGCAAGAACCGTCAAGTGATTCCAACACAACGGGCTGGCAAGAACCGTCAAGTGATTCCAACATAACGGGCTGGCAAGAACCGTCAAGTGATTCCAACACAACGGGCTGTCAAGAACCGTCAAGTGATTCCAACAAAACGGGCTGGCAAGAACCGTCAAGTGATTCCAACATAACGGGCTGGCAAGAACTGTCAAGTGATTCCAACATAACGGGCTGGCAAGAACCGTCAAGTGATGCAAACATAACGGGCTGGCAAGAACCGTCAATTGATTCCAATTTAACGCGACCAGAATCTCTTGAAATTTTCACAAGCCAAATGATTTAGAGGAATTTGACTCCCTAGCGCCTCTGGAGTGACGTGCAACGCGCGAGCCCCTGCTAAGTTGAAGCGCTCACCTGCGTAGAATGAGCTAAAATCAGAAGCGTTGAATAGAACAGGATGCTGGCAAGAGCTCGGGGACCGAGGCTTATGCTCAAGGAACAGCACGCTCGTGAATAAGCGAACGCTAATTAAATATTGACAATTCCCTGACGCACCAATAACGCGCAGCTTATAAAGCTGGCACGAGGCTCGAGTCAAGTTTTACGGCGCGAGAGAGTTCCACCTCCCCGCCTTCAAGTAAATATTCATGCCCAAGCGATCACAAACGTAAATACTTGCTGAGCTGCTCCAAATAAAGCATCCGCTTCCCTGAAATTCTGGCTACGGCATTCAAGTCACCCGCATGGCTGGTGGCGACCCACTGGGATGCCAAGAAGGGAAAGCAAGACAATCCAAAAAAAATTTTTATTCTATGCAAAGTTCGAGCTGCTTACATCAGGGCATTTAATGGAACGCGTGTCAAAAGACGAGTAAATATCTAAACTATTGAGATGGTGATGATATTTCAAAATTACTTCTTAACAGCTGGACAAAAATTACATTCTCCTGTAAAGATATGTACTGGAAAAATCAACAAAGGAGTTCACAAGAGCAACAATAAATATCAAGAAATTTCGGCACGGAAAAGGACGATTTAATAAAATAGCTACAGCACATGAAAAACAGGGAGAAGTCAACAAGAATTTGACGAAACAATTTTGATGTTGCGACGCACAATGCAGTAGAGAATAATTAACACATTCCCCGTGTATTGGGCCACATGTGCACCAACAGGTGAATTGCCCATTTACGTCCTGGTACAAATGCACGGCATTTTATCCGTTTTGCGACATTTAAAAAAATTATTGTTATCATACAAGGTGAAATGTTATCGTGCGATTGCATTTTTCATATTCATTGCAAAGAATTAAAATTTCTGTAAGCTGGAAAATCGATTTCCTTATTCTGCCACTTACAACCTGACCAAGCCAACCGTGTACAGCCGCGGAAACGGGAACGCAAATGTCCTGGAGTTCATTACAACCAACGCAAATGTCCTGGAGTTAACACGTGGGGAACGTGGGGAACATGTCCTTAACACGTGGGGAACGTGTTAAGAAAAAGCAGCACAGAATGATTAAGAAACAATCACGAAAGAGGCAAAAGCGCCGCGAAGACGAGGCCTCGGATGAGGCGGACGGGTTGCGCGTCTCGTTGCATGCATGAATCACGTCATGATGAGGCAGGAAGGAGTCTTTAGTTATTCATGACTTGCAAATGGCTTATTCTCTTCCACAAGAGGGGCAATATGTAAACCATTAGCGTATGGGGCTCTGTCAATAGCTTACTTCACCGCCATTATATTCACAAGCGTGTCTAACATTGCTCGCATAATGAAGAATTATCTCATGGGCTCGGATGCTCTTCAATTTTGCGTACAAATCCGATGGCTGCACGAATAAGAAACATTGTCAGAGTGTGGGACCTACAAATGTGTTGCGGGTAATTCCGGGCTCGAGGTTTCATCGATTGATTTCGCATTAAGTTAATTAGCATCAAGATAAATCACTGATTCAAGCGGCCGTTAAAATCCAGAAAACAAGCAATTCAAAGCACTGAATTGAAAACTTGTCTCTGCCACCAAAAGAAAGCTAGTCCTTAATAAGTAAGTTATTGATGGCTTCAATTAGAGCGGAGTGACTACGATGTAACGAAGCAGCGGATACCTTCCTGAAGGTTGCCTCATCTCGTGTAGAAGTTAACCCTACTGCCCGCTCAGTTGTGTTTGTAAACAATGGCCGACCGCTTGTTTACATCGGCCAAGGCAGACGTAAACAGACCTAAACAAACCTGTGGTCTGGCCTAAGCCAAGCCGCCCAACTAACTACGCGTGTATGTGTGCACCCAATGCTCGTGCATAGTCTACATATAAAGTGATTGGTTTTGGTAGCCTCCATGATGGCGGTGAACGCTGAACCCAGCTCGTCGTTCGGGTTAACACGCAGACTGCGATGCGACCCATCGGCGGTGGGCCGTGCTCAAGTTTTTCCGGCCGCGAAATGACCCATCGATGGGTCGTTTGAAAAAGTTTAAATAATCTTTTGAAATTCACGGTATGTTATGGACTCGGTTAATGTTTTCTATTTATAAATTTCTAACAATTTGTGAATTTAAATTTGAGTTGAGCACTGAACTTCAGTTTAACTCATCGCATTGAACGCGTTACGGAAGCACTCGCCATCGTGCGGAGGCGCTCATTTCATCGTTTCCCACGCAGTTCGGATGCCTGCAAAACACCAACAAAACTGCTGACGTCACGTTGCCTCTTTTCCTCTTCCCCGCAATGAAGTAGTTCCTGCCCAACATTTCTCGGTTGTGCCATTCGTGAGAGGAGCAAGAAAAACCTACGTAAGTAGGAAAGGAAGAAGCACGTTTAAATTTTTATACTTAGTATCAATTTCCTTTTAAATAATTTCGCTCTTAGCCATTACTATGACCATTGTACGTAATTTCTTCCTCAGCCTTTACTGTGACCATTTCACAGCAAGCACAAGTCTGCCTCACAGTAACCCGGTGCTCCTGCGCGTGAATCACGCCTGAGCTTCTGCAGTTTCGAAGCGCAATCGATCCATGAACTCGAGCAATAAAAAATTCATAGTGCGCCATAATAACTCCGTCTCGATATATTATCCAAGAATTTCAGTCGAGTTGTTTGTCTTCGCACCCGATAACCGCACACTACAGCCTCGTAAATCGAAGAACAGATGAGCAAAAGTTCGTACGAGACAAAAAGTGCTCAATAATTGTGGAAGTGACGAGAGCTGATGCACGCGTCTCAAGTCCTGAAGTAATTTAAGCAAACATGACAAATGATCCAATATGATCAGTCACGCGACGACACTAATTATTGGCTACTTCACTCAACCTGCATGAGATTAGCGGCCGTCAATTATGCCGTAGCGCTCGAATACAGTTTCGGATTCTATGAACATAATCCGATGCAATACATAATCTTCGAGCCTCTTGCAATAGAATTTAGGCGCCCGAAGTGAGTGGCGGCACTTGCTGCCTCTGCCATGCATAAAACACTCTCATCATTCATTCTGGCGTGAAATCAATGACTTAGCTAAAAGAAACTACCTAAAATGAGTCGCGAAAATAAAAAGCCTCACACTCCATCGATTTACAAGCCGGCATTCCTCGAGGCGAGCACATTGGTCAGTGGAAAGTGTAAACACGAGGAGAGGTGTTGACTGGGTACCGCGGCCGCGCTGCTGCAACGCCTGGTGTCTGCGCCACTGTGGTGGGTGGTGTGGTGCTGGTGTGGTGCTGGTGGTGTGGTGCTGGTGGTGTGGTGCTGGTGGTGTGGTGCTGGTGGTGTGGTGCTG
>JACJUY010000041.1:71656-124294 GCA_014220935.1 Platorchestia sp. MABIK
GTGGTGTGGTGGTAGTGTGGTGCTGGTGGTGTGGTGCTGGTGGTGTGGTGCTGGTGTGGTGGTGTGGTGATGTGATGGTGGTGTGGTGGTGTGTGGTGCTGTGTGGTGTGCGAGTCGCGCTGTGGTGTGTGGTGTGCGAGTCGCGCTGTGGTGTGTGGTGTGCGAGTCGCGCTGCACTTTTACCTTCGATTGCTGGAAATCCCACCCTGTGCGTTGCAACGGCGACGACTACGCTGATTTTGCTTCTTTTCTCGTTAAGGCTCAAACTTACAGGCATGGATACGAACGTGACTCTGAAACGCAATACACAATCCAAAGTACCTGCATCTTATGAGAATTTTAACACAAAGAAATTTGCAAATCACGCAAATTATTGCAGTGAAGGAAAATTCAAATAATATTTTAAGAAGAATACGCTACCTGGACGCATGAACGAGATTTAGTTGATGATCCAGGTGTAGTAACGTGAACTAGAATTTATTTCAATTTTACTGGTACAATCAAAGCGCATTGTAAACATTGTATAAGATCATGCATCATCGTTTCCGAAGTATCTCAACATGCATAAAAATAATGCATCATCGTTTCCGAAGTGTCTCAACATGCATAAAGATAATGCATCATCGTTTTCGTAGTATCTCGATATGCTTAATTAATCAGGGAATTTGTCACAGTCGGACCTGCGTCATGGAAGACGAAAGCAGGAGAGCTGTTCCAGCATCCAGGGCTAGCAGCATGTTGACCACAACCAACCACCGCAACGCAAAACAACAACAACGGAGACGGCAATGACCAGACATTGACGGCAAATGGTCTTTGAGGCTGAAAAACCTTGAGCCTACTTCATAGTTTTTTGTTTTATAGTTGGACCGCTCCTACTTGCACGATGTCAGAATCGTGTGTGAGGCACACCGACAGTTCGTATGAGAGGTGCGTTCTGGATGGCAAGCAAAAACCCTGTATTGTGATGAACCCTTCATTAATTAAGCTTTAAAAAAACGCTTCCATTCTTTGCGGGAGTACAAGCGCCCTGTTTGATAAACCACGCATTCAGTGAAATGAAGAAGAACAAAAAGCTTACAACAGGTTAAAGAAAAACGGAACCGCGCTCTGATCCGTCGTTTAAGTTTTTGTAAAATTCCAGAGAGCTAATGTGTCAATCGAAATTGTAAACAATTTTTAGTTTCTCGGATCTCAAAAACAAGGAGCTATTCTTTTCCATAACTGTATCTGAAAGAACATGACCCTCGTAAGAGCAGACAACGCGCGGCACAAATAAGAGCGGCGCAAATAAAACGGCACAAATAAGAGCGGCACAAATAAGAGCGGCACAAATAAAAGCGGCACAAATAAAAGCGGCACAAATAAGAGCGGCACAAATAAGAGCGGCACAAATAAGAGCGGCACAAATAAGAACGGCACAAATAAGAGCGGCACAAATAAAACGGCACAAATAAACGCCCCGACAGTACCGAGACATTCAGAAGTCTTGAGGTGAGCAGACGACGACACCCACATTGCGTTCAGTAACCAGTAACGACACGCCACATGCACATACAACAGCTCTTGTGCTGTCCGTGTTCAACTCAAAGCATAAATTAGGTTTCACGTGCGTCTTATCATTAATACGGTAGCACACAAACAATACTTCGCAATGTTGCGAACTTTTCCTTGAGTCTTGCAATATCGTGAAGGCGTTCCAATGCTAATGACAAAATGAAAGTCCATATTTCGTCACTGCTTCAGCGTTAGGTAAAAGAAGTTTTTGACTTCTTTGCTCGTTTCAAAATTTTGTAAAGCTTCACATTTAGTATTTCTGATTACAGTAATTCTTCAATCAGGAAATCCCCACGGTCAACCAAGGTGACAAGTAGGCAACAAACCGTCATGAAATAAAACGATAAAATTGAATAACCAGACAAGACTACTTTAAAGATACGAAAAGATGAAATCAGAGCCATTGTGCGTAAACGGGAAATTGAAATCAAGACTATTTACCGCGCCGTATTTTGAGTAGACATCAACGCCAACCCTGCAGCGGGATAAGAAATAGAGGAGATTTTCAGGTGGCGTGGGAAGGGCACGAAGCACCACCTGCAAACACAGAAACACTCGACAAAGCGTCCATAATCAGCGCACAGAACACAGGAAACTGTCCACTCGTCCCCTGAAGCTAGCAAATCAAAGCGGCGAGCAAAAAGCTGAGAGAGCGCAGCCGAGTGCCTCGGAAATTGACGCCATCCAGCCAGTGTGGGGCGCTGAAATATTCAAGAACGGCGGTGAGATGAAAATGTCACTGAAACATCACCCTAGGAAATGTCAGCTGCTGGCAGAGGCCTTCTACATTATGGAGCGCTGACGCTTTCTCGCAGTTCACGAGAGCGACTTGGGGGAACAACAGGTAAAACGTACCTCAAACAGACACACACACATGCACACACACACATGCTTGGACTGACTGACGGTGGCGCCATGGATTCCTTGTACAAGAGGACGGACGTGTACATTGATTTAAAAAAGTATGCATCTGAACTCAATAAATAAACTTTCTTAAACACGTGGAAAAATATGATATTTAAAAACATCTATAGTTGAGAAAGCTATAAATGAATTTGGTAATTGCGTAAAAAACGATTGTCTACATCGAAAACAGCAAAACTGGTAGTCCACATTGTTATGTGCCAACGATGATGTAACTACTACACATCGTCTCGGTGCATGACAGCGAAAGAGAACATTTCGGAAGACGAAGGCAAGCACAAGATAAGAACAATGATGCCTTGAATGAATTGTGTCAGTGATCCAAGGCCTACCGAACGTGTGAGCTATTCCTCCTACGATCTCGCACAGGACGCGCCGTGAGACCCGAGTTGAGTTGGTGCGACCTACAGGCAGGCAATGCAGAGGGTACGATGCATCAACACGTTCGTCGCGATGGGTTAAACTGAAGTTAAATATTCAACTCAAATTTAAAGTCGATCGTGGAGAGAAATGGTGAAAATAATAAACATTAACTAGATCGTGCCTTCATTAAATTTTTATTAAGTATTTATAAAAATTGAGTTTGTGACTACGAGTCGGTCGAAAGCATAAAAATTCCCTCCGCGTAACCGGTGGCTCACATAGCGACGAACCGGTTAACACGTTCACCGCGTTTCCACGGTTGTAAAATGTTGGTTTGGTTAAGTTGTAAGTAGAAGAACTGGGAAATCGATTTACTGCTGGAAACACATTTATCCTTCCCAAGAAATATGAAAATACAGTTGCACGATAACTTTTTCCCTCGTGTGGTATCATTTATTTTCTAAAAAGATCGGGAAACAGATGAAATATCATTCATTTATACCGGTACATGAATGAACAATTTACCGAACGGTACAGATATGGCCCAATACGCAGGGAACGTGCTAAGAATGGGAAAGTTTAACATGCATCTACGGATGGAGCTCAGGATTCCTAAGCATAAAAAGCAAATAAAGCATAAAATCCAAGGAGCGCTAATTCCTCTGGAAGATACGCTGAAATACAATATTAGCGCAGCGCACCCCAGTTCTGAAAGTACAATGATTTTGATTCATAAGCAGGACAAGTCACAAACACAAACGTGAGACATGAAAGCCTTCGATCCGACAGTGATAACTCGCATGATGAAGCATCGCTCGCAATCGGTCGATATTAAAAAAATCAAATGAAAATAAATCCCATGGAAAAATAATGAAAAATAATCTCACGGTGTACAATGAAATGGAATCTCGTGATGCACAAAAATAGAACATCTACGTAGGATGGAAACGCTGGCACTCAATGGCTATCAGCGAACATCCGTTATATGCGCAGAAGGCAGAGCACGAGCCCAAGAGCGATACAATCAATACGCCGCATTTCCGAGAACTCGCAACGGTGATGGGCAGCCAATAAGTAGAGCAGCACAGGCCGTTCAGTAAAGGTTAACATGACCTATTCCTTTGTGATACACTTGTCGTAGGCTTCAAAGAGCTCACGTCAGTAATCAGCACCGACCTATTTCGAAGGGTTCCACTGGGAGAAAAACTATTTTTAGATTCTGGTTGCCGATGAAGATCGTGCACTTGCTACAATTGAACATAGGAAATGTAGAGGGGCTAATCCCGCTATAATGTGGGCTCTGGACAGCTCAGTGATACAAGCCGTCTCCGGACTCAAAACCAGAGTTTCGCCGGTGTATCACTTTCGCTCACCAACTCTAATTCCTAAGCAAATTGTGAGCAAATATCATGACATAAAAGTGCGTTCTTCCTCTCGTTCGCCAAAACGAGTCATACAGAAGAAGTAATTACTGCATTTGTAGACTAATGGATTGAAATGGTGGTGGCAATACTCTTGAAACTTGCCGGCACGATTTTAAAGAGAACTTTGACAAGATGTCCTCATTGGAGATTCTCTTAATTCTTGCGCCGCACGCCACTGACGTCGCCAAGTTTGGATTGCCAAAAGCAATTCAGTATCGCCGGTCGACACTTCGCTAACTTATTTGCACGAGTTCTCTGCAAATGTAAACGGGCGAAAAAATGCCTGCTCGAACTTCCATATGAAATTTTGAGGAAATTGTCTGTATTTGATTTCTCCGAAGTTTTTTGCAGAAGTTTCAATCGAATTCTCTGATGATTGGAATAAAACGCGAATATTTCGGGAGCATTATTTCTGATGGAAATGTCATTGCAGGAGACGTGGCAAAGACGGAAAAAACAGGATGCATCAAGTTAAGAGAATGCACGCTTGAACTTCTACTGCTAAATTTTGAGCGACTCAGTAATGTCAACCAACAAAACCGGAAAAATCTCACATTCTCTGTTAAGAATTCATGATGAAAAAGCTCAATGTTCTCAAAGGAGGAACCAAAGGATGGTACAAAGCAAACTTAAAGCAAAGCTGTCAATATCAGTGTAGTTCCCATCGCGTTACTGCCTTCACACGGACTCAAGTCCTGTAAAGACTTCTTTGGTGCATAGACGCCGGTGTCTACTTAATTAGTTGCAAAATAAAATCTCGCAGGAAACAATTCTTTGTCAATTTTATTCTTAAAAAAAAAATGTTTAAAATGATGCAGTAAATCCGTTCGCTGGGAATGAATATAATAACCCATTTTAGGCATATTAATGAATATTTAGGCCTAGTAATGCATGAATATTTTAAGCAAACTAGAGGGTCACTTAATCAGCGATGTATTACAGCATTTCAAGAACTACCCACCCAATGAGCCGGAAAAACCGTCAACTGTATATTCAAGAGAGAGATAACGATATTATTCTGACACAAAGATCCTATTATTGATTTAGGAAGTACCTACACTACCATCTGATAGCGTTCGTTAATCTGAAAATAAACTTTACTCATCATCCGTTCTCAAAACCTTATTTGACGCATTATTTTACTTTTCGTACTTACTCTGAGTAACTTAACGAAGAGCAGAATGCATTGCTAATCGGTATGGACGATGCTGCCTCTATATGCTCCAGCCCACCCGAGGTGTGCTCGATACCTCAAGCGAGGGACTCTAAGGTGAACCCACTGCTTACATTTTAGGTCCGGCACTATTCAGAGATTAAAATTGGTCATTTCTATCCTATTGACGGAAAATAGCAGCTTAGAACGCGTTATCAGAAGAGGTAGTGCGAATACTTAGAGCATTTAGCTCTTCATTTGTCGAACATGAATCGATTGCTTGTGTAGACTGCATCATTCAAATTACAAGCTTTTTACACAGCTTGGCTCGACTCTAACATATTCAAACCCCTGTAGCTCGAAGAGGTTTGATTTTTCATTGAGGCAGCATTCTTTATGGCTTCATCAAGCGCCATGATACAGTAAGAGAAGAGCGCCTATTCAACGGCGCCCAGACACTAAAATCTGTAATAAGTACCCGATTTCAACTGAAAACAACAAACTGAGCAGCATTTTGTGAATTAGAGAACGTTTTACAGGGGCTCATGGCCGCTAATGGATAACAGCTATCCTTAAATGGGCCAGCGAAGGCATTAAAGGTTGACTTTGAAGCAGGTAACAAGCGCCGGAACTCGCCGAAAAAAATGTGAAAAATCTGCCCTCGCTGCCGGTCCCCTGAACAAGCTTCTCAAATAAACTTCCATACGGGATGATTGCAACTTGCCTCGGCTCACAAATAAGCGCCAGAAGCATTCGGTGGCAAATCCCCATAGGAAATAGGAGCAAAATAATGTAAAAGGCGGCCTTTGCAAACGATAGACCCCCTGCAAATGCGCGCTGATGCCTGTCATGAGCAGCGGCCTCTGCCGAGCGCCCGGCGCTCTCGCAAAGATGCGGGCTGCAGAATGGCGGACTGGAGCAGCCACAGCCACCAAACTTGGCCTCCGGGCTCACAACACCGGCCAAAATCGAACGATTTAGTTTCAGAGCACCCGCTACCACGCTTAAGTAGTGGCCTGGACCATATAAAACAGAATAAGACGGTATGGATGAAGCAAAATCTTTGTTAAATTGGCAAATCCACGCAATAAAACGCTGTTATTTTATCAGGCTGTGCATTTTTATCTCACTTTAAATCTAGCTGAGTTCTTCGGCTCTAATATTTATTTCAGAGAGCCTATGCTCGTAACGTTGAACTATAGACAGCGACACAAGCATTCTGCAAACAATGCAGTGCCGAATAGCACCAAGGATGTGTAATAGCCAACCAAAAATTAGCAATAACGATGGAACACTCCTGTCGTGTTTCTAGCAAATAAGAAGCAAATCAATGAGCAGACAAGGTTAACGTATCCATGCAACTGCCGGCGCAGCGTCGACGCGCAAAATATTCAAGCCAAGTATTCCCAGCAACGAAGAGGACGTCAATACAACCTGGACAATGTGGAGGAGTGCTCGCTCTTACTTCAGGGGCTAGGCTCGTGATGGCGAGGAATGTGGCCAAGTAAAGCCAAAAATCGCGACTGTGGTCCTATCAACTTCTGGGAATTCACAACACGTTCCTAAGTTGCAAAAAAAATAACAAGGATTGACGATCGAGAAAAGAAGACACCAGACATCATTTTACGAACTCGTTCATTGCCATTGCGTTTACTCTAATGACGCTTTGAGACGTACTGAAATATTTAACTTTATTTGATGCAATATTCACACGCGATAGAAAGAGACTTCATACAAATGAGTTTGGTCCATTCTACCAACAATTATGACCAACATTCGGATTAGATTAGATGTTAGTTTCAGCCTCTCACCGAAACAAAGGCGTTCCAAAGAGAGGAAAAAAGAAGGCATCATTTAGTATGGAGATAAGGGAACGCATAATCTATGCAGAAAGGGCATAGAAAGAGTAAGTTGAGGAAGATGTTTATGAAACAGGATCAAAGTTGAAGAAGAAAGTAGTAGGTGCTGGAAAACAGGACAGCAGTGAACCGAAAAAAAGTTAGTCCTTTATATAAAAAAACTTTTATTTCAACAAAAAGAAGGCCTACCTAACTCTCAGCTTGGGCCCACACACATTTTCCTCCTGAGATCATTTAATTCCCATAGATACAATAGTTGTATCCCCCTGAGGGGAGAATGAAAGAGAAGAAAAATAGTTTAACGCGTCAACTGCTGTGGACTAAACTGAAGTTAAATATTCAACTCAAATTAGAGTTAATATTATAAATCAAATCTGAAAATAACGATTGTGAATTAAACCACGGCGGCCAAAAAACCGCCACGTTGTTGAATGCAAAGGAATAAATGACGCACATGTGCGTCACAGACACAAACCAAAAGACCACTAAACGCACATGTGCATCAAGCGGCAGCGAACGTATTAACTTCTTATCGAAAGTATGAAAATCCGTTTCCATGAAGTTTACATCCATGAGTGCTTGGTTAATTGTGCTCTACCGTCAAGTGTAATTCATTCACTTGTACACTTTTATGTAGCTCTGCATGTAGAAATAATGACGAAATCTTTTAGATAAAGTAGACCGACGTAAATAACTCAGTAGATGGTAAATTCTGGCCCCATTTCTTGCGGTGGAAATGCAATTTAAAAATTTGACAGCAGGAATTGCAAATTAGTAGAAGCTGAAAACAGGACGGCCAATGCTCGGATCATCTTTGTTGAGGTTGGCTCCCGCCATAAAAGTAGATTTGCCTCGTGAATATTAATGATGAGAAGAACGAACTTGTTCTCGTACAATGAAGGATCATTCACTAAGTCATCGGCAGGAAAGAAAATATTTTTGCTGCTGCCTTCAAGGTGGTGGAGCTTCAGGCCTCGAAATTCAAATCAGTCGGCGGCAAAACCCACTCCATCCATAGCGGTCTGGGTGGCTTGTTTTCTAACTGTGTTTGGTTCCCTTGCATCGCTGAAGGGATCCCAAGATAACTTCTGGGTCGTGATGGGAAGGAGACATTTCACTCTCCCATACAACGGGGTTTCTGCGATTCAAAATCGTTAAAGTTACCATGGGACTGCCTGGACGCTGACCGCATGACTGAGCTTAGTTTTGAGTTTTGATTCGATTGTAATTAAGCTTATCCTAATCCCAAGATACGTGATCCAAAGTGAGTAAGGATGAGAGCACCACTTATTATGGGGTTGAGGGAACGTCGAATTTATCCACAATGAGGGTTCCCACAGAAGATCCTCTGCACATGGAAACAGCAAATTGAAGAAAAAGTTTCTGTAAGAAAATGGAATTTGAAGGAGAATGTAATAAATGCTGAAAATCATGAGAGCAGTGAACCGAAAAATAATTTAAAGAAAAGTATTCTACTTCAATAAAAGGACGGCCTACCTAACTCGTAGCTCGGGACCTCACATTTTCCCTCTGGGAGCACTAATCATGTATCTAATTATTTCTAATTAGTGATACATAATTATATATCACTAATATTACCTATGTACCTAGTTCAAAGTTAGATAAATAAGTCATAAGTATAATAAATTATTGATCATCTCACTTCAAAATTCTTCCATCTTCAGATGGGCCTTCATAAATGCTTCGTTGCTCATTTAATTTACGATGCTAAAATTGTTGACCGTTACACATGAAGTATATTCTTGTGTCTTGCTGGTGACAATCTTTATGCTCGGGGGTGAGGTACTCTTCAAATCTTTGAAATCTTGCATTTAGTTGATGCGAAACTAGAGGCAGTTTTTAAAATCAGGAAAATTGTCGAACTCACTCTGAATCGCAGTAACCTCGGGCAAATGTACCCCGCAGAGTAAATGAAGTACGTGTTTCAAATTTACGACTAATTAACTTAAGATTAGCAGCTTCCACCGTATTCCGTAGTTACCTTTTGCTATAGAGCAGTGTTATTCACTAATTTTTGCAGGAGAGCCATTTCGGTTAAACGCATTGAGAGAGCCGCAGCTACTGCATGTTAGTGTATTTTGTATAAATTATTCACTAATTAATGTATTTTTTCAAAGCCGCGCAATGGATACCACTGCTATAGACAATAACTCTGGGGCTAAGTTGAGAAAAGCTTCAGCTACTGATCAAAAAATAACGGAAGTGATTCGAAGGGTAGGGTGTTGAGGAAAATTTTTCTTTTGCCATTGACAAGTACTGTTTTTCTGTCTCAAAAAACTTCTCTAACTTCATCGAATTTGACATCGATTACAAAGAAGTGCAGAGCAACATAAAAAAAAATTTAAAAGCTGATGTCAGTTTTTAGGTTTTCCTTACAGTATACAAATGCCAGTAGACAACAAGTCAGTTAAACCGAATCTTCGGTTCGCTTGCTGCGCCGTCACCGTATGAAAGAGATGATGCCTTGCGACTCGGCTGTCTCCGAGTCACTCGTGTCATCTCTGCTGGCATATTTTATCTTATTTTGTTCAATTTTACTGAATTAAAATTGACGTGCCCCGCGCTACTACTTGATCCAGCGAGCACAGATTATCTGGCCTAAAGGAATTGCATTTTTTTTCAATGTTTGTTGAAACAGATTCAGTTCAGTCCTGTTGTAACACAACAGGGATAATTACTATAACCATTCTGAAAATTTGTCCACTAGAGAAGGTCATTAAGAAGAAAGCTGAATTATATTAACCTCATCTTGTTTTTTCTCAAGTTCTTGCCGTGTAGAACTTAGCTTTGAATTCCTTATACATGGGCTCCGTGAATGGAATTCGGAAATTCGGAACGTTTATTATCAAAAAACATTTTCTTTTCATTCACTTTACAAAAGTGTTCTTAAGAGAGAAAGAAGGAATTGTCTAGAATAGAGATGAAAAAATAAGGAATCTATGAACAAATGTGCCCCCACTAAATAATGCAGTAAAAATGGTACAAGAAAGTATGAAAGTATGAAACTTGGTATTTCATCAAATATTACGTGTTGGATTCGAATAAAATTGAGGAAATAGTTGCGCATTTTGAGAGAATATTAATTTCAGGAATAAAACAGATGTTCAGAACTAAGTTCCAGCCAGTGCACGGCAGATATTTTGATGCGGCCGTCAAAGGGAAGACAAAACATCTTCCTCAAAAGAAGGAGGTCGGAAGCGAGAACTGTCCCCTTTTTTATTCAGTTTTATGTAGGTTTTCAGTTGCAGAGAATGTCTCGTTATGAGCCACTGCAGTGGAACGCGCGTCGCATGCGCACGAGATCCGCAGCCGTAACTTCAGCCTCATATACATCATTGCACTCTGAACATTCTAACAATGTTTCGAGTTCGTTAGAACTACAATAGCTTATGTCAAACTGATCGTATTACAAAAAAAAAAAAACAATTTTGAGTGAGCCTTGCACTTTTTCAAAATTCGTCCGTTTCCCACAAATTTTATGTTCCACCACATAAGTGATGGAAAATTGGAATGCAATTTTACTGAATAAAGCCTCACGCTTGTAACTATCATCATCACCACATACTCAACAAGCATCATTTTGATTCGGCATGATTCCTTTATTTCAACAAAACGACATTGGTACCTTTAGAAAAAAATGAAATTTTGACTCGTGCATTATGCTGACATTTGATGAAAATCAGTTGTGAAATAAAAAGGTTTTCTTCCCCCATGAAAAAATTGTCTATTACAGTTCGTGACGACGTCGTGCTGTGCATGAGATTATTTTGCCTTGATTAGAGAGTCAGTATTTGCAGGAAGTTGGTTTGCCACACACCGGCAGCCCCGGCTCTCACGACCGCTGCTGAGTCAGCACGAGAGCTCAGAGAATGCCAGCACAAACACCACTCCTGCCTTGCAGACGCTCAAATTTGATAAGTTGTGTCGGTGTTGATTTTATCTCACACAATAGCTTAGACCAGTGCTTCTTAACCTTTTTACTCCCACGCCCCCTTAAGAATTGTCAGGGGAAATTGTGTGCAGATGGACCGGAAAATAAGAGCTCACAACAGGGTATTGTAAATAGGTCCTCAAACATACTCAACAGTTAAAGTTCACTCTCTTGAAGGAAACATTACTGGGAAAAATCAGGCTTTACTGCGGAGGCTCGAGCCCCCCCATAGGGGCTCGCCCCTCCCACCCCCAGGTTAAGAATCACTGGCTTACCCGAAGGAAAATTCTAAAGAATTCTTTTTGATTTAAAGTAACGTAGTTTTTAAGCCCGAGGCTGCCATGCATTCGACCACTACACAAGTACTCGTAAAAAAGTTAGTACCATCAGCGTTCCCCCACCTTCAAAGTGACGGCATTACTTCTACGTCAGCTCTATATTTCTTTCATGAAGTTAATTTCAAATGAATTGCTTAAAAGCGTTACCTTTATTGTCTTGAGGCTTTCCATTTTGGGGTTGAAAAACTATTTTGCGAGTTTCAATCAATATAACTACAGTGGTAATTTAAAATAGAAATCGATAGTCTTTACGTGGAGTTCAAATATCCACTTCAAAAACTGAGACCAAGGAAGAGAGACACTAAGAAAGCAAACAAGATAAGGAAATGATGAAGCAAACAAGCAAGCTCTGGGGCTCTCACACGACCACAATACGAACATCAGCAATCCATTTCTGACCTTGCTTCCTCACACCCAGCCTGCGTCTAATCGCATATATTTTCCTTCTATCCTCATTTAAACCACCCGAGGTACTACACACATCTTCGTTCAAAATAGTGCAGTATTATTTCTAATCATTTTATTATTAAGAATGTTATGCAAGACTTTTTCAGGACCTAATTTAAAGGCTAATACTATCGTTAACCTTTAGGAAATAAAATTTAGGAAATAAGACACCTCAGTTTCAAGTATCATATGAACAAGCCACCAGGTGCCAGGCGTTACGTTACTTCACGTCTGCCTGACACAGCATGTCGCTGCGTCATCACAAGACTTTCGTAACTCAAATTTCGGCATTTCTCAGGCGAAACATTTTAAAGTATCTAAGTCATATAACTTTAATAATTTTCCACAAATCAACAAAACTTACCATCGTGAAAATGCACTTAACTTACGACTTTACTGTCCAAAGACGCAGAACAAATTCAGCATTCCAATAAACATTGTAACTCTATACTAGAAATTTTTGAGTTGTGACAGTTTTGCAATGACGCAACGATGTGTGCATGCAGAGGCCCTCTAGCAAGTTAGCAAGTACAGTGCGGGCACAGCCACACATCCACGGCAACTCTATAACTTGAGCAGCGACCTTCAGCCGTGGCGTCCCTCGCCTCATTAAGTGTCGTAAGCACAATTAACCATGTTTCCGAATTCAGGATTGAATCACACGAGAGTCGAAGACCATATACCTCATAACAGTCAGATTATGATTTCAAGTTTCCTATCCAGTCGCTCCCATAAGCACAGAGTTCTCATGAAGACATCAGGTCACTGTTCTGTTTGTTTTCCCCAATTTTATGACAAGAGATGCATTTCGATCCGCTTTTTGTTTTTCACTTGCGTTATTTGAAGTCATGGTGCACGTAGAAAGTTTCTTTTGGTTCTTGAAACTTTGGTTCTTCTTTGTTTTTTTTGGCAATGAAAACAGGACAGCAGTGAACCCAAAAATGAGGATCCGTAGTAAAACAAAAACCAATTCTATTTTAACAAAAGAAAGGCCTTCCTAGCCTTTAACTCGGGACTTCACATACTACCCCTGGGGGTGCTAATTCCCATATATAATATAGCAATATCCCCCTGAGAGGAGCAAGCAATATAATTCAACCACATTCACTCCAACCTTCTCACATAAATATCATGATATTGTGAGCGTGTTGAGGTATTTATTTAGTCAAAATAACTTCAAAACATGCCTCATTTGAGTGTGAATGCAAGAGCCACATTTCGAGTGTAATGAGACATTTGAGTGTCTCTCAGAAAGACTGCTTGGAGGTGGCCCAACGAGACCACAGCGAAAGGCAACCCCTTGGGGGAGCTCGAAGAGTTGCTGCCCCTGCGGCATGTGGCAGCTAGCTCATACCTGTTCATATGTTCACATCCTCTTAGAATAACAGTATGGAATGAGCAGAACATGCCTGGTCAGAAAAGCACGAACGTCACCTACAAGTGACAGACCGTTTCAACAAACAGAGAAAAGTTATTTGCAGTGTCCCGCTACACTTCATTGATTTTGGGGCAGGACTCCCAGGCAAACCTAAGTAAACTTGGACTTGAAATGACGGTCTTACGTTAGCTACCCACGTGTTGCATTTCTATTCAACTGTTGCACAGAGGATCGAAATTTTACTAGACGCGTAACGAGTTCTATTCATTGAGTGCACAGGATTCTTTCTTCAGCGGTAATGGAATGCTCCCGATTTGAAGTATTAAACACTTTCACAAATGCATCAATGGCCCCCAGGGGAGTTGGGCGGCCACAAACTCAAGCCATCAGGCACGCCACGAACATTCAATGCACAGACGCAGCAGCAGTCGAAGCTAAATGAATAATTTGACTTTTCATGAGGCTTAGCTCGTGCACTGAAATATTAACTCATAGTCTCTCAGCGGCGTCAACTCTAAAAACGTTACCAAACGCAGCTGAATTAAATAATCCGCGAGGTTTCAAAGTCTCGGCACCGGAAGCTCAAAAGCTACGTGCTGCTGATGCCTCCATTGAACTTGGATCAGCAGCCATTTAGTAAACACACACCGCCGTACTGGTCAAACCTGAGCAAATTTTGAACAAAGTGTAAGCTTTCTCAATTCCCGTTTAGCGGCGACATTAGAAATGACTAAATATTTAAATGAAATTCGATTGGAGGCTGTCAAGTTGAAAGGGCCGGTGGGTGCGAGATATTTCATATCGACATCAGTAAACGACACCAAAGACTTTGCTCGTATCTCATTCTTATTGCTCTAGGGACCGAACTATTAAATAATGAAACTTAGAAATCATAGGTCGAAATTATGTCGCGAAGTACGAAATGATTTTTAACACCTAGCCCCAAAATACATTTGAATAAAACTGAACTAAACAAGACTGTGAACTCTTTAGTGCTCAAGCCAGATAAAATGATTAATGACCGATTTCGCTGCGTGTTTTTTAACGTACCAATAGTAACCGTAATAGTTTTTTCATACTTCTCTTTTTTTCTGATGCTTTGGCTCCGAGCTGCTACACTAGCAAGCAACAAATCACACGTGAGAACATCGGTACAACCAGCAACACGACTGACTTACCTCACAAACATAGGGGTGAGAAGTCCACTTTAATTCGGATTCGACGAGCTAACTTTCATTCAATGGAGTCGACTTTTACCTCAAAAACATTGGGCTGAGCGAGAAGTCCATTTTCATTCGCATTTGACGAAATCACTTTCACTGCTCATTCCTAATTGATAATTTTAATTGAACTTTATGCTGCAATGAATTTAATTATTATCATTAATTTAATGAAGAGAAGTCGAAATGAACTTTGCTTAAATCAATATATGGACCCCATTGCCTATGCTTGAAAATTATGCTGGGATTAAATCGCTGATAAATAATTAATCAACTAACTTTAAATAAGAACTAACCAGCACAACTAAACGCCTTCAACGCATGAAGTTGAGGTCACAACTTTTCAATTGCGAAATAAAACTTTGTGCTAATAATAAACTGAACTGCCCATCGGGTTCTGCAAATGCTGCAGCTAAATCTGCTGGGTGTAGGTCGGGGCATTGTTCAGAACTACCTGACATTTGCAGCGTGCCGTTTGATTACAACTTGGGAATCCTAATCAAAAGGCAAGAAAAGCCAAGTATGTTCCCGAGGTGTCAGTCAGGAAGGTCGGTTCTCGCACCCAAGTTTGGAAGATTTTAGCTTTCATTAAATTCACTTAATTTAGCCTGTGTTGTTGGCCTTGTCAGAGTTTCCTAAAATCAGAATATTCCACCTTGCCTTGAGAAGTAATTTGCTGCTGCTTCTCCTCTAACCGCAGAAGTGTGCGGTGGTCAGAGCTACATGTCAAGTCGCTCAGCAAAACTGAGGCTTTTCCTGAAGGCGAGTGCCTGCTCGTAAGGTTGAGCAGCCTTAAACTAGAGTGAGGATCTCACCTTTGCTAGCGCCGTCTGGTCCTCTGAGAATGGTGCACTCTTCTATGCTTCCGTAAGGGCTGAAAAGCTGCCGAACATCCTCTTCAGTTTGTTGCTTGCTTAGCATGCCAACGAACAGCTTCCGGTCTTCTGCAAACAACAAACACCAAACATGCTAGAAAGCTCACACGGACAGTTGAAAGCAGCTTTAGTAGGTGTACCTACACAGTTATCGTGTTCTCTTGAATGAAACTGAAGTCTAAAGAGTGTACACACAGAAGCATCAAATCTTGTTTTCATGTTGGGTTTTCAAGTTGCACTATCAGTCATGTAGGGGTCGGGTTTACATAAATGTAGGCAAGTTTGAAAATCTTACAAGTGTTGCTCTTACAGCAGTTTGTCATCACACAAACACCGTACTACTCACTTTTTAGTTATCTTTCATAATTTTATGTTTCGGATGTTCACAAGTTTCTACATAAGGGAGAATACATCAGTCGTTTCAACACTAAATCAAGTTGAGACTTGAGCCCTGAGACAAGCTGAAGTGAAGTACCGCAAATGAAACATATGAGAAATAGAGCAAAACACACGGCAATCCCCCGCTCCGAGTCAGCTCATGCGAGATCACAAACTCACTACTTCACTCGCTGGCAGAGCTCTGAGTCCACCACTTGTGTGTGCAATCAAATCGGAAATACAGGGCGAGATAACTTCTTCAGAGTGGCAAATGGGATGTGCGCCAAGGGCAGCTCAACTCAATTCAGTTGGGATAATTTTGCACACGAATAGGAAAAATAAAGATTACAGAAGGGGAATTTTGCGAACATTTTTCTTATCTATGTCAGTGAATGAGTAATCATGGGTGATTTTTAACTTTCGAACAAAGCACCTTAGGAGCAAAAGAATTGAAAGCATTTTTTCAATGTTATCTGGGAGCAAATGTTGCCATTAGCCTCAACACTCAATAGTGAAACACTCTCTTAGAGGCCGGACATAAGGTGAGCTGAAAGTTAATTCGAGTCTCTCGTGTTCACAGGATCCAAATGCGGGCATTGACTGCGATCGAAATATTCAGCATTGAGGGCCCGAAATGACCACCATCACAGGCTGGGTGCGTCACGACACACACCAACACCACTACACGGACTGCACTCATTGGACGCTGCTGAGACCAACTTATTCCTTCTGTATAAGAGTGGCTTAGCGGGCGTTAGGCGCCTAAAAGGGAACAAATACATGAATTCAACGATTAATTTCTGGTCTTTCTTAGTCACTCATTTGTAAAGCTTTCATCTCTTTGAGAAAGTTTCCGGACGCTCAAGTTAGGATGAAGTTGATCAAAGTTGGGTCTCTTGAAGAAGGCAGTGTCTAAAGAAAACAGGCAGGGTTGCTCAGGCCCGAACTTCAGTTAATTTCACTGAACTTGTTAAAGTTGGTGACTTGCTTGTGTTGTCATCACATGTCAACGAGAAACCATTTTAAAGAAAAACCATTCGATTAACGTATGAGAATAGCCAGTACTAAATTTAATGAGACCGGGGAGTGATTTCCGAGAATCTGGGCAATCGGAAAAACGCAGCTGCTGCTGACTTGCAACACTTTTTTGCACACAATAGCACCAACATATTATCTCATGAAATTTGTAGCTCGCAGATGATAGCTTCATTGGGTGATCATGGAATCTTTAAGAAAATTCAATCAATAAATGAATAAAATATTTTAAAAAACTTTAAGGGCAGATTTCTGTAAAATCAGAGTATTTCACTGTATTTACACAATGCATGCTTCAGTTTGCCAGCAAGGGCAGGATTGGTAGGAGCGTACTTTTAGCTACAAAAATACTACGGCGCAGTCCGAAGACCGACATCAATAGGGGGCATGAGTGAGTGAAGGATTTGGGGGATTTAATTATCAATTCAAATAGTTTAACACGAAGGGTATGAGTAAGAGGATCAGCGTTCCTTGTATTCACACTTGAGAGCAACTCCACAAATTCACCAATATTGGACAAAAAAGGGTTCAAATTTGGCACAGCGCACTTTTCACTTTTATTCACATTTTACGCAGGGATGGAACCTCCTTAAAAAATATGTAATGAAAACTAGAATCGCGTGACTTCTTGAGAGAGAACTAAAACAATTTTTCTGTAAGAAGCATCTTCGCAATTACGAGCGAGAGCTCAAGCTGAGTGTGACCTTCTAACTCGACAAATTAAATGCCAAGTGAAGTTTCAGAAAATTTGAGTATTTTCACCATAAATGACGCAAGCTAAAATTGATGAGGGCAAATAAGCAACTTCAACCCGTTCAACTGATTTCTGTGAAGAACTGGGGCATTCCATAGAAGGAACTTGTCGACGCCTACGTCGAGGAAATTGAAACCTTTTAATGAGTGTGAATTTATTTTTCGCATTGGCCATAAATTGAAGAAGGTGTAGTACGATGTAGTACTGACTAGCCTAGCCATGTTGTATTGTGATGTGGAACAAGAATTTTTAGAGCCACATAATTTACGAACAACATTGAGCACAAACTAACTAATACATTTGACATTCGTAGGGCACGACTACTGACGACACAGATCAGACACTACATTACACTGAGGATATCAGAGGGTACATTTCAAATGAAAGTTTCAGAGACATCTACATGTACAGGTGACAATTTTGAAGTTCCTTGTAAATCGGAGTTGGGTCGAAAGAGAGCAGTGACATAGATGAAATAAACCGAAACTAGAGAACATTGATCCATTGAGTTACATTCAGATCAGATAACATCCACCTCACTTGGGCAGGGTTTCATCGAATTAAATTCGCAGATTGCACTGATGTGGAACAGATACAGACTTTACATGTATGAGACAGTAAATCAGGCTAGGAGATGGAACTTCATGATGAGGGTGATGAAAAAATGATAACAAATCTGGGCGTGATTGGATAAAGGAAATTTGAGACCATCATTAAGGTTACCGTTCTCGTGAAGCAAATTTAATTGAAAAACCAAGTCTACGATCAGCTTTAAGGAGAAGAGAATTACATTACAAGACGGCAGGAGGATAAAACGACGAAGTGCAAGAAGATGCCCGAATACCTCCAAAACTTACGACAGGCAGAATGGACACAAACAGAGGAAGAGTTGGTTCTTTGGCAAAATAAATCCTAGTCTGAAGTTATGGATGTTTTCAAAAAGCGAGCGTCTAAGATCACCGTGAGATTGCAAAGTGAACTCAAGAACTAGTAGATCCAAAAATAATCGACGTTATCACTCTGACGCATCAAATCTGTAATAATAATAATGAAAGACGTTCAGATTTGTCCAAGATTTCATTGTAGATCATCGTCCTCATGCTAAATTTGCATCAATTCTAGAGCTAATAAAAACTTTTATGAATGATGTGAAGTAAGAAGTCGTCCTTCCTGTAATTTTACACAGGAGCATGACGTGCACTTGATTCAGTGTTAATATCCAAACCAACTCTCCTCATTTCCAAAAAAGAAAGAACGGCTCCTAATCAACAGTAAGGAAGTAACATCAACTTTGCGAGAGACATACCTTCCCTGGAGTACGAGCAATGCTTTTACTGATACACGGATGAACAAAATTCGCTTGACACTCTTGAGAAAAACGTGAGAGTGACTGAAGAGTATAGTGATAGAGCAGGAGGACAACCAACAGATATACCACTCAAGCCAAGTCTGGAATTTCTTTACCTTCTTTACAGGCCGAGCGCTGCGCCTCTGATCAGTCCGTCTCTATTCGAATGAAGCCACCTTTTAATTTATTCAAGAGTGTTTAAAGAGTTACCTTTTAGTTCTTCAAACAGAGTTGTATTTAGTGAGATATTGCAAGCTTGCAATTTGGAAAAGTTAAGGGGTTTATAGAGAAAGATAGGCACGCGAGGTCGCTAGCAAGTTTTCTACTTTCGTTCAAATCTGAATGCGATTAAGATGATGTGTACAAGTTGTTTCGTTCTATAATGATGAGTCGCAGACTTTATTTATGGTCATTTAGTTAGTATCTGGAAAAAAAGTTTATCATTGTATCAAAATACAGTACAGAGTTTTCTTATTCATAATTATCTAAATATTAAGTACAAATCCAGGATTATTTACACATTGTGCATCTAACACTACGGTTATAAAATTGGGTAGGGTATGGGGCAGATATAGGCAGGACCGTGGGCTAACTACACCGTCAACACAACGCACACACAGGTTTTTAAATGAAGTGCGTCAAATATGAACATAGGGAGCACTATAATTTACCACTAAGGGCACAAAGTAAAATTTAATCTTTATTTACAAAAGATGGTTCAAATTTTAATTCACTACAAACTACGGTAACTTTTAAAATATACTTTTCAAGGAAATTTAACTTCAAGTACAACATACATTTTCCAGCAGTGCAATACCAAATAAAATATTAAAGGAGTTGCTAATGAAATTCTCCAACCGTCGTTGTTACGATAAGAAAGGTATAGAGTTGTTACATCATCCACTAGGTGTCTCGGAGAGCAAGGAGACAATTCAGAAATCCTACGTGAATTACCATAGTTACTCAGAATACCATAGGTACATCACTTGCGGTCCCCAGTTAGGGAAGTAATACAGACTCTCCGTCAAGTATACTGACATTTTAATGAATGGATAGTATGTTGATTACTAATGATGATAGTTAAAGTGTAGAGACGAAACTTTCAATCATAACTATAGATTACCTGGAGTCTATAAAGAGAGTAGGAATAACTCTGGGATAACCGGAGAGTACTCATAAGAGAGCTGCTATTGCTTCCTAAAGATACTAATAATGACATGGAGTGTTGAAATAAATGTTTAATTTGTTGAGTTTTTCCACAATTTGAATGGAAAAGAAGTTTCTATAGTTTTATTTAAGTTTGACTGTTAAACACCGTTTATTACCTTAAGTTATTTGATGATCTCAGTGCTGCATAATCGAATGATAAAACTCATTACAGTTGCACTTTAAAATTTGAAGAAAAGAATCTCACGGAACAAACGTTTGAATTATTCATCTCATCAGTAATTCGGAAAGATACTATTTGTACATTGAAGACAAGACTTCCCTCCCTCCATGTTCCCACCAAACAATCACAATTTTAAACACAATTTATTTACCAAAAGCGTTATCGCAGTAGATTGTACGGAGATTAGGATGTGCTTCATTTTCCTCAGAAGGGAGAAACGAAGTACGAAAAAAGATGAAGCCAAGCTACAACTCGCCAGCGGTTGCGCACCGCCAGCTCAGCGCGTGCTCCTTCACCTCGACCCAGAGGGAGCGACAGCAGGCAACCTCAGGCGAGATGTCAACTCCCTCAAGTCCAGCGATCTCCGGCGCTCATAAAAGAGTTCTATCTTGAACTGAACGTGACAAAAAATGAGTAGAAAGATGACTTGAGAAGCTAAATAGCAACACAATCCCGTGAAGCGTGGTCTCACAAGCGTCACGATGCGACCACAAGTGCGCCTGTTGTTGGTAGTTGGCAAACCAAAGATTTAATTTTCTCTAGCTTTTAGCAGACAAACGCTCGATGCTCTGGTGTTACTCAAATTCTTTATTAATTCAAGAAGCTTCATAAACTGTACAGGTTCTTTGCTCGCAAGTCTGAAGCGAACAAGACTAGCATTCACACATTAAACAGCCTCACATGACGATTGGGAATTTAACTCTGAGATACTTATGAAGACTTGGCGTACGTCGCATTGGCCACCTATGGCGTTTATTCATCTATCTTAAATTATGCCTTCCTTCACCAGCTGCTCTGTATTTGTGCGAAATTGACGCATCACAGAACACATGCAGCATTTCGATCGGTTTACCTAAGAGATCTTGCTACAAATTTACACATCAACGCGTACCGGCTCCCAAATTCATGACACTTGAAAGGAAGAATTTTGGAGGGGTTCCAGCAAAAAATTGCTTCACTTCTTAGGAAAAAGTAAAGCCTGGACATGGAATGAGAAACCCATCTACAGTTGAAAAGTTCACCCGAGAGTCCCCACACAAGGGAGGCTGCACTGATCACTATGTATTACGGCAGACACTGAGGGTAAACTCTAATCCTATTTTAACGTGAATGAATAAAAATAATTTTCCCAACGTTCAGTTTCTTCCCCAGCGTTAAAAATCTTCTAAATAATATCGTAAGGGCAGTAATTCGTAGCTACACAAATGCTCGTGCGCAGGAGGCTCCGATTACTGATTAATAACAGGCTCCGATTAATAACACGTATTAAATCTCGCTTCAACACGAGAAATTCAAGGAGACAATGATGCCCTTGCTGAGATAAAATCGCATTTTGTCTGCATCTTCATAAAGGGAATTGTAGGTAAGCATCATTTTCCCACTTAATAAGTTGAAAATTACACTACAGCCACAACTTCAAATAATGCATAATGTGCATAATAATTATGCACAATAATTGTCAACAAGTCTCTCTCTTTCTCTCTGCAGCGTTGGGCTGTGACGTGCACGTGCGAAGCAAAGCTGTGCCCATGGAAGACACGACTGAGGCTGCATTCCTCTCTCACGACTGTGTTTCTTCCAGCATTCAAGAATTGCAGCTGCGGACGCTGGTGGCGCATCGATCTATCATTAAGCGAAAAGTTGAGTGGCAGCACAAGAGTTTTCCAGCACTGATCTAGCAAAACTCCCCTGCAATAATGAGCACAAGTTCAACTTCAGAGCGAATTGAACACAAAAAAGTTCTCAAATGGAAGTAGGCTCACTATGGCAACGGCTGGTTTGGTGGACTTTACAGAGCTTGACAAAAGTAATAAGTAACGAGGGAATCTCGCGTCTCAAAACGAACGACGCAACTTTCACGGAAAACTTGCAATGCCATACGCTGATGAGTGAATGGATAGTTCACATCATTAATGCACCATTACATTAAAAATAAACATAAATTTAAGCACTGTAATGGCTGGGAGTATTTCAGCCTAAGATTTGCAATAGCCATGAAGTGAACATAGTTACTATGATAGGAAGCCCCAGTCAGTGTGTGAGATGAAGCTGGCCTCAGGAAGTATGATAGATATCCAGTACGGTCAAGTTTAGGCCGCTGGCTGAACAAATTGCCTAAGAAGTGGGAAACACAACACAAATAGAAGTTATGCCGTGCAGCATTTGCTTCAATCAAATTATACTGTGGAGGAATAATTGGACATTAAGGCACACAAATATAAAATTACTGAACGAGATATCGCAGCCGCATGAAGCAGAAACTAAAACTAAATAGCTGGAATAAGATCACACGAGGTCACAATCTACAGGATACTACGACGAGCGATGCAAGAGAGGCAGCGATCAAACGAAGAGCAGCGAGCTCGAACAAGTTTTGCTCGATTCAAAGGATTTTTGAACACACCTGATAAGACGTCGGCAAATCAGCGAAAAGGTTCATTTGAATATTATATTACATTCAAAAACCTTCATTCCAACGTAGGATATCATGAATCCGACGTTTCCTGCAGTTCGCTGAAGGAAAGTTTTAACCTTACGGTGCCATTAAAGCTTTAAGTGCTTCGTGTAAAGGACGAAATAGAAAAAACCTTGGTGACTCACTTCATAATTAGTCACAGTAAGTGTTAATCAGTGGTTTTGGTGTTTCATAATACAGAAATCGATGAAGGAATGAGAAAAAAATACCATTCCAATTTAATTCAAAAACGTTTCACTAGTCACTACGGAAATTCTAATATCGATAACATGCGAGTAGAGAAGGTATAGTCATCCTCTAACTACAAAGAGAAAACTTTTCAAATTCTTTACGAGCGGAGTTATATGTAGCTCAAATAATTGACATCAAATTGTTTAGCACAAAAAAACTAGCCCTACAAAAATCTTCGCAACGGTCACGAACTACGAAGTGGCGCGTGTGAGGAACCACAAGAGAAGAAGGCAGGCAGGCGTCGCTAGCCTCAGCGAGAACTACGGAGAGGAAGCAACCATACAGTACAGCATTGCAAAAATACGACTCCAACCAAAGGCCTTTAGACTACAGCGTGTAAGCAAACAATTCCCTTCCATGGAATGGGACACGAACGCAGAATTACATCACATTTCTCACACGTGGATTACGCGGCAAAATAGGGAAGAGGAAACACTCTACACCCAGGAGCGTAACAATATTTCAAATTACTGTGAAGTTGAGTGAGCGACGTGAATTCCTGTACACTTGATAGCAAATATAAGAGGTTGACAGCCATCCAAGGAAATGTAATTTTAACTTTCGGCACAGGTTGGGCGGCGAAGAGAAGAGAAGCATGAAGAGAAGCATGAAGAGAAGCAAAATAACGAAGATAAAAACTTCGCCTCGCTCGAACACAGTTAGATTTCAGCCCGCCGAGCCTAGTTCACTATCAAATCAGAAAAACTTGCAAATAACACGGTATCTTATAGAAGTTAGGAAAAATTATTGTTTTAATTCGAGGTGTGGGATAATTTTGTGGAGTACAGAAGCGCACATTGATCGCCAATGGCCGGAACAAAGAGAATTATCGACGCTGCTATACTCAACTTCGGCATATTGATCGGACGATAAGATTAAAGTAGGTGTGATGCGATAAGTAGAGGCACATAAGCACTTGCATATTCCAGGAACCTTGCATCAATAACCGAGCGGATAAGAAGGAAAGGACCCTGAACATCCTGCAGCGCACTACAGAGGCGGCACCGCCACAACACCTCACATCCTACGGACCAACACCAACTCTAGATGCTGGCAGGTGAGCCTTGTTTTCACAGAGTTGTGGGGGCAGAAGAGGTTGTGTTCTCGAAGCGGAAGAGGGTTCTTGGCTCCTTCATCCTCACAATCTTGACCAGTGCTGAGTCAGCACTAGAGTCATGAGCGCATCAGCACTAAACTAACGCAGAACGTTAGTTTCACATCCCATTACGAAGGCAGGCTCTGGGAAAACGAGGGGTTTTAGACACGTACTTACGGCCTTCTGGAATCGTGTCTACTGTCAGGATTCGCTCACTACTTCGCTCACGTGAGAACTGGTGTAAGGCCACTCATTCTCATGGGATGTCGAAGTATTCTAAAAGCCTGGGATGAACTTTTCAACCTCCGTTCTTTGTCATTCAAAAAAAGAGTTTCGAAGCATAATATGCGGAGCAAGTTCCTGAATTTTGAGAAGAGCGGCAACAAAGGGCCATGAAAATAGAAAAGCAAACGGAAGATGATACTCTACACGGGAGATCAGCATGGCACATTGCCTGTATGAACCTGGAGCTCCACCGCAAATGCTGTGCTGACACCAGGAGAATGGAAACTTGCTAGTTTTCAGTCTGCTGTCTGAATTCATCCTAAATCTTGGGTCGGACCCCGATCTCAGCTCCAGGGTCTGTGCTAAGGTGAGCTTCACCGACACTCTAGTCATTCAACACACGGAATGGGAAGAGAGAAAAATGAAGAAAGGATAGGAAGACCTCACCTTAAACTAGAATAAAAAATGGCTTGTATATGTGGTTGTGTAGAAAAATATGCAAAATGAGCCTCAATTCGGTAACTTTAATTGAAAGCACAAAATATTTTTTGTGAAAAGGAAGATTGTTACCGTACTTGGTAAAGTTCTGTAAGCTTATATCATGATTTCCGAGCTTAAGTTAGAAAGGAAACTAAAAATAATTTTTTTTGAAATTAAAAAATAACTAGGATGTGAAAGGTTCCTCATGCGGCTAACATAAACGTTAATCTGTTGAATTTCTTGTGCTCAAAAATATAATAGTTGAATTTTCTCGGCGGAGCTCGAGGCAACAATGGGGCAGCCGTATGTAGCACTTTCAAGAATTACTCCTTCAAACTACCTGCTTAGATAGCATACTTTAACAAGTCATTTCATTTTCGGGCTCCACTTGACGTTCTTTTCGTATACTTCAATCACGTATTCTGGAATGGCAAAAATAGAACAATCTTGCAATATGCCTTCTAGTAGACAGAAACATCGAGGAAGCGTTAAGAAGTCACGACTGAAGTTCAAGCAACACTTTTCGTATTTCAGACACTTTGAAAATTGTGTTAATATTGAAAATGAGAGATAGCTCAGGACATGGTCTCGTTCAGAAAATACACATGTTGATGTCGCGAGGCCACACACGAGTCCTGTGCTGCGACGATCTCCTACGCGAGTCAAGGAGAATTCAATGCTGAAAGAAACAAAGAAAATTTCCCCTGTGAACTTTCTATCGATAGTGAACTACTGCAAATAATTCGGACTCCAACTAAAACTACGCAAAAATCCTAGTTGAGGATAAATGGTTACAGAAAAAATAGAGTTCGAGAAGCACTGAAAGTTCCCCGGAACTGAATGGATGCTCATTAAATAGGCATTATTTCTGTAAATACCGTTAATGACGGCATCGCATTATCCAGAATCTTCCCAACTTTATGCTACATATTCATAAACAAATTGAAAGCTCGTAGTTGTACACCTAATGCTGGGAAAATAACGCCAGCTTAAGTTTCGAGGACACGACCAGATAAATATTTATTTCAGGATATTGTTAGTGACTGACAGATTTGATTAGGTTATTAGTTAGTTTAAGCATTCCTAACCTCAACAAAGATGATCCAAAGAGAGGAAAGCACCATTTATTATGGAGTTAAGGGAATGCGGAATCTATGCAGAAAGGGCATGCAAAAAGTGAGTTGAGAAAGAAGATTATAAAGCAAGATCAAAGTTGAACAAGAAAGTCGTAGGTGCTGAAAAATAGGACAGCAGTGAACCGAAAAAAGGTGGTTCGTGACATAACTAAAAAAATCATTTCATTTCAACAGAAAGAAGGCCTACCCAACTCTCAGCTCGGGGCTCACACATTTTCCTTCTGGGAGTGATTTTTCCCATAGACACAATAGTTGGATCCCCTGAGGGGTTATTCCCATAGAAACAATAGTTGTATCCCCCTGAGGGGTAATTCCCATAGACACAATAGTTGGATCCCCTGAGGGGTAATTCCCATAGACACAATGGCTGTACCCCCCTGAGGGAAGAGACCGACACAAGGCTCAGGTGAGATGATGCCTACAAAAAGGAATGTTGCATGTACGTGGGCTGCAGAGCTGCAAGAGGAGGAGCAGCGAGCGGCGGCAGCGGCCACTTCACACCACAAAGAAGCGAATCATTCTCCCTCGCGGGTAGCCCTCGCTGCGGGGCCAGCAGCACCGCTGCATGGGTACCGACCAGTGTGCCGAATCACGTTAAGTTCGAGGTAAAAACGCAAATGCTATTTAATAATTATGTTAGCATACCGATACTGATCTCTGATGGGTATGTGAAATACGAGGTAAATACGCAAATGTTCTTTAATAATTATGTTAGCATACCGACACTGATGTCTGAGGAGCATGAGAAGACTTGAAAATTCGGTTCTCGAAAGAAATACTTCGGAAATCAGTGACACACATTTTCATAAGCCCCTTACATTGAGTACAACCTTCAAAAAGGCAATCCTATCAATTCTAGCGATATAATTATAAATTAGTGAGCACATATCAGAATAAAACTCCCATTCCGAAGGAAAACAGTCTGTTATACATTATATATATATCCTAACTAGTAAGTTTTGACGAGAGAAATCCAAGGATTCCCTTCATGCAAATCACTGGAATAATTCGTGATGCGGCTTACCATTTTCGGATGCTGAATTTGTCCTTCGTTGCAAAGTGCAAGCAGAAGTATACAGTATGTCTTTCTGAGAGGCAGAGGAGAGCAATGACTCGGAGGTTTTAAGTAGACTTCACCGTAACAACAAACACGAACAGAGGAGGGCTCTATGTACAATGAAGAACAAAAATGGTGACAGAGCGAGTCTGTCAAGGGCACAGAGTGCTGCTCGCTGTCCGCCTCTGAGAACTGATCGTGCGAGACTGATGGCTGAGGCGCTGAGCGGCCGCCGCGCTCCGGAGTCCGGAGGCAGCCTCCCCTCCCCCCACCCGCCCGCCCGCACGCCCCTCCGTGCCTCGGCTACAGAGTGTCCTCGCCGCGCCGAGGGTCATGCAGGGCTCCAGGCCAGAGCACGAGAGGCTTCCCCAACTATGAGGTGCAAACACGGCTGTAGCCGTGATACGAGCGCGTCTTCTGGCCAATATCACCTCAAAGTAGAGTGCACGAGTGCAGGGTTTGGAACTAGGAGGTGCAAACAGGGACGTAGCCGTGATACGAGCGCGTCTTCATGATTAAATCACCACAAAGTAGATTGAATGACGCGAGTGTAAGTTTTAGAACTAGGAGGGGCAAGCAGCGTTGCAGTGCAAGATTTGAGCACAGCTTCAGATGAAATTGTACGAAACAACTGCTTGGGCACAGAACCGCGAGAGGTGAATTCCTGACTAGGTGGTTCTGACTAGGTGGTTCTGACTAGGTGGTTCTGACTAGGTGGTTCTGACTAGGTGGTTCTGACTAGGTGGTTCTGACTAGGTGGTTCTGACTAGGTGGTTCTGACTAGGTGGTTCTGACTANGGTGGTTCTGACTAGGTGGTTCTGACTTGGTGGTTCTGACTAGGTGGTTCTGACTTGGTGGTTCTGACTAGGTGGTTCTGACTTGGTGGTTCTGACTAGGTGGTTCTGACTAGGTGGTTCTGACTTGGTGGTTCTGACTTGGTGGTTCTGACTAGGTGGTTCTGACTAGGGCCCATATTTGAAGTAAAACTTTTTTCAACGGAAGAAGAGGCTAAAAGCAGAGCTTGATCACCAAAACTTATTCGAAAGTTGGGCACAAGTTTGTAGACTTCAGAATCAGTATATATGTAATAAAGGTGCATTGTAATACAAGCATGGGTCTGTGTATTCGTACATAATTTGCGAGTTCTGTATAAGGCGAGATAAAACAGTAATGAAGAAGCGAATGGAAACTTTCCCCTTCTAATGAACAAAAAAACTACGTGAATGAATCGTTTGAACTGCGCGTTGTTTGATGTTTGAATGACTTGTCATCCTCGTATAATGAAGAACATTATTTTTACTTCATGTGCATTGCTAAAACGTAGTCGATCAATCTCAATAATTTCAGAAAAACACAAATTCTTCTAGAATGTTATACAAATTTACTCATATCATAGATAATAAAAAGCTGGGTGATTGAGCTCAGTCAATTTTTGACAAAGATTTCGCATGTATGATGACAAAAAGAATTACCTTCTTGTGTTGATAATCATTACCCGCCTGGGGAGGGTCACGTGTATTGCGTTGCCCACACCACACCATCACAGAATCGAAGGGGAATTCTTCCGATACAAATTTGGAGTCCAGTGAGCAGACTTTACCGTTACGGTGAAGTCTACAAATTCTGAGTCCAGAATTCGATGCGTCCAATGGGGTGTTACTAGTAAAGAAAGCGACACGACAAATATTTTCTAGTTCAAATGAATATTATTGTAACTGAGAGACATACGAAGTGAGTCACCATTATTTAAGGTCCACAGTTCAAACCTCAGCATTGTTATTTCCCCATTATTTAGGGTCCCCAGTACAAACAGCATTATTATTTATCCATTTTTTCCCCATTATTTAACCATTATTCAAGGTCCACAGTTCAAATCTCAGCATTATTATTTGACCCTTATTTAACCATTATTAAGGGTCCCAGTTCAAACCTCAGCATTGTTATTTAACCATTATTTCCCATTCTTTAACCACTATTTAGGATCCCTAGTTGAAACCTGAGCATTTCTATTACTTGCGATTGGGACGTTCATTTCGCGTGTGGAAGACGCCGTTCATTGCTGTGCATCGATTCGCAATCATTCCTAGTTTGGTTTCCTCTCCGGTCTTTGATCCTTTGTACTTGCATGTCTTTTGGACGCTGCTCTCGAGCCCTCATCTGCCACGATTTGCATTCGAAGCGCTCGCATCCGCTCATAGATTGCCGCCTCACGTATCTCCTAAGTGCCACCGACAACCTTACATCGCCTGTCCGACACTGGACCTGAATCATGTTATAAGTCACTTCGTGTCATCTTTAGTAAGCGACTCACGACACCTGTCCACCACTGGATAAGCATCTAACTACTTCATTAGAAATGGTGAAGGGAGTAAACAAATAATCCTCATCTAACTCACAGCCAAAGCGGCAGATGGCACGGAAGCTACGAATAGCTCATTTGATATCTTTTTCCACTCTCATTTTCTCACAATTTAATATTTTATTGAAAATAGGTACACACGAATGAACATTTATCAACTCAGGTTTGAATCTATAATTCAACTGTGCGCATAAATATATGCATAAATCTTAACCCAAACATCATTCAGTCGACGATTCTTGGTGCAAATATGGGTCATCACTCTTCCGTAATTCAGGTTATTGAACAAATTCATCCATTCATTTTAGAGCAAAATTTGCAAATTTGTCCCCCGAGGAAAGTTGCGAATAATTTTCCCAGCCTCCTCGAGGACTGGATCTTCAAAGAACTTACATGGTCGTTGCTGTACAGCTGGATGCGTAAGTTTTTTAGAGAGAACTTGGCTACACCATGCGCTAAAGATGACTGAGCACGTGGCCGCACAAACAAAGAAGTTACGCTGCCAGCTGTGCCGCTACGACCACTTAAATTGTGTGAAACTCTGGCCAGGAGACAACGACGCAGCTGAGGTCGAATAACTCAACTCGATGGACCAGAGATGACTTAAATTCTTCTCTTCTCATATTCTCATCTCACAGGAATAGGAATATATTTTACTATCACTTCAACTGAAGGAAACAATATACTCCGGTGAATATTGGTCTATTTTTATCGACATTCGCTGTACTCTGGCATTGTGAATTTGTTACAAAGTAAACCTTGCTAACAAGTTCATTCATTCATTTATTATTTATTTGAATTAATGCGCTCAGAACTGAAAATTATACGACCCTTTCAATTAACACTTTGACTGCGACGTGGGCCACCGGTGGTACACGGAGGGGATTTTCATAATGCTGCTGACCGACCACTAGTCACAAACTCAATTTTCGTGAATACTTAATCAAAGCTAAACGAGGGCAGGATCCAGTTCATGTTTACTATTTTCAACATTGCTTACTGCAATTGATTTAAAATAGGAGTTGAATATTGAACTTCAGTTTTACCTGCCACAGTCAAAGTGTTGACGAGAAAATTGCTGCACAAGAGGTCACTGACTCCACGGGTAGGTAGGAAGGCTTGCTCAGTGCCGTCTTTACTGCGCAGTGCAACGAATCCCTCATTGCTGGGACTTCAGTTATACCCACGAGTTCATCTACCTCTCTAAATGAACATTGTCTGTACTTGATATGTGCAATTCCCGTTTTTAAATTTCCTTTGTCTTCTCAGTTGTGTAAACCATCGGTGAGCCAAAATTACTGTACATCAATGTTGAATGCTGCCGATGTTGCATAGGATTATATTTACACAAAATAATTTTATGCATAGTGAACTAAATCAAAAAGCAGGCACACCATTTGTCAATCCCAGAGGTTATCTCGATGACCTGGAATAATATTCGTGTTAGCGATAAATTTTTGACGGAAATCGTACTTGTGAATGTGGAAAATATAAATCAGCTCAAAAGGAAGTAATCTGATCTGCTCGATAAGATAAGATTAGTTGTCAGCTTAAGCCCCCCTAACCGCAAACAAAGAGCGTTCCAAAGAGAAGAAGGAGGAACGCACCATTTAGTAGGGAGATAAGGGAACTCGGAATCTATGCAGAAAGGGCATAGAAACAGTAAGTTGAGAGAAAATGAAACAAGATAAAAGTTGAGGAAGAAAGTTGTAGGTACTGAAAGCCCTGACAGCAGTGAACTGAAAAAAAAGATGGTCCTTAACACAACAACATTTCATTTCAACAAAAAGAAGGCCTACCTAACTCTCAGCTTGGGCCTTCACACATTTTTCCTCCTGGGAGTGCCAATTCCCATAGATACAATAGTTGTATCCTCCTGAGGGGAGTTCTGATATGTTCCTGATTAATATTAATCCCATGCACAAAATTATAATTTTTTTTCAGAAATCACTTTAATTGTAGAATACTTGACATACACAGACAATTAAAGCTATAACATTAACGCATTACTCTACTTGAAACTTTAGTTGATCGTAAAAATTGACGACTTTTGGGCGCAATTTCTGGTTTCAAATAATTTTAAAAGGTAAGATCTCTTTAGTCACCTCGAGCTCTCCAATACACGGCTGGCAGCTCGCACCAGGACCAGGGCTTTAAACACGGCTTCGCCAATGTTAGTTCAGTAACTGGTGTTGGGCAAGGCATGTGGTCTATTTCCGTGAGATTGTATACGTTCGCTTAGGGAAGGTTTACTCAGGTACGCCTCTGGTTACAAAATCTTGTCATGCTCCACCATAAGTTCGAAGAAGTGTAGCCTTGTGGTCTTCAAACCATCCTAAAGTATTATAGAGTTGTCTTTACGAAACATGTCTTTGACTGTCATCAGTTCTAGAGCATTGTAGATGCATAACGTAGCGTCATCAGTCTAACTCACTCTCCACACACCGTATGTCGCATCTTAATGAAGTTTCTGAGTATAACAAGGAATAGAGTCACGGGAGCATTAGAAGGAAGTGAAGAAAGGGCTAGCACCCTCTCTAATGCGTACTCCAAAATGCGTCACGTGCCATATTATCAACAAGAACCCTATCAAAACTCTACGTTCATCCTCAAAATGTCACTTAGAAAACAAAAAATAACATTACAAAAATAGCACATGAATTACTAGAGGATACTAATCCGTAAAACCATCAAAAAAGGTACTGCTTGGAGAGCAGTCTACCCGCATCTTATCATCCCATGTAGCTAGTATCAGAAAATTTTGCGCGCTAATCTTTTTGCAGTGTGCTATTGCCCGAAGCGCGCTCATGTTTGAAGAGGAGGATAAAAGCTCTCTTGCACAGAAAACTTATCGATCTGCAGTAATAGGAAGCACCCGATGGGGTCGGTGGGAGTGCAGGAGGGTGGTGGGGCCTGCAACCCTCGCAGCGCAACTGGAGATCATCGCCCGACGCAGGGGTGCATCCATTACACAAGCCTTCCACTGCTTCCTCTCCGCTATATTCATCATATATTTCTCTCATAAAACCACGAACAGTTCGAAAGCGAAACGCATTTTCTTTTTGCTAAATCAAGGGAAATGAATGAAATTGCAGTGTAAGTTCGGCATCCTGTTTCCTTTTGCCTTCGTCCCATAAAGATTTCATGTAAGCCATAAATAACATTTGCATTTTAATTACAAAGAGAGAGAGAGAGAGAGAGAGAGGGAAAGTGTAGTCTCGAATAATTCTGTATTTTCGAAGCCCACACGTTGCTGGAATAATGAATCACATGTCTTTTGCACAATCAAAATTCTTCAGTTGCGCTAAAATATCAACACGATGTTAGTTCCGCTCACTCCCAGTCTGCATGAAGCTCCGTCACGGATTACAAACGCGACCGTGTATCAAACGTACCAGGACCTCGTCTGCTTTGATATATATTTTTTTGCACTTTATTTCGATGTTGATCCAAGATCTGCCCGCATGCATTTAGACAAACAAATTTCATTAGCTCAACTGAAGTAGACACGATGCATCACACATTTAAATGGAAGCTCGAGAGGTGAAACTGCAACGTAAAAATAGTTATTGTAACATTTCTGAATTCTGGTACTTTCATATAATAATGCAGAATACCTAGGAGAATTTTTTTTCTAAGTTCGGAAAATGTGTGAGTGAAGTTCAAGAGTAGATTCACAAATATGTGTAAAGTGATTCTTTGAAAAGATTGTTTTACAAACAAAACAATTTACATTCAGAAAATGATGAATTTATTTTGACCCAATTCGTGGATCAACTCGAAACTTTGAAACTTGAACCCACAAATTTTCGAAACTTTTTCGAATTTTTCGAATTATTTTTTCGTTGTGTCACACAACGCCCGTTAACTTCAATTAAACTGCTAGGACCACTTGACGCGCTAAGCAGAACTTCAAAATTTCCCCTGCAAAACAAAATACTTCCAATGGCTACCAAATCCAGCGCATCAGCTCGTGTAGACATTCCTTGGATTGTCATCGTCGTACACGAACCTCAACTTCTACAAAGAAAATTTATTTCAAGTCATTCACAGTTACCTATAACTTGGACCCAAGCACCGTCTTAGCCGCGTTCGTGGAACTGATTTTTGTCTGCATAAGTTAAGGTTTACATAAAATGTCGCCTCGTACCTGGAGGATCGATTGCATGTGTTGCTTTCACCAGGACTTCTGCAATGGATTAGGCAACAACACATGTGCGCTCTGTATTAGTTATTAGACCTACAGTAAAGCAAAACAAAATTAATAATCCTAGGAATTACGACATACGTTCAAGCGAAACAAATAGTTATAGGAATTATGAAGAACCTGATAATACTGGATGTACGATTTTTGCGTATAAAATCTTTTCATTCGCGTTTCTGAAGTTTTCTGAGATAACTTCCGTTGAATATAGTTACATATTTGAAATAGTGAAAATTTAACCTAATTTTTTTAAGTGGAAAGTTACGTCGGGGTCCAAATTCAGAGTAATTGAATATCAGCAAGAATGAGTTTTGGGAAATTGGGTAACAATTCAATGAACGCTGATTTTCATTATTTTATAAGTGTAATAAATACAGTTGTTCCTGAGCAATTGTTGAAAGAAAATCAGTTTAATTTTGGTGATAGAAGCATTCAAGGAGCCTGACATTCAATTCCTCTCATTTCACCCAGCGTTCTTGCAATGATATTTAAAACGATGTTGCTTGAATAATATTTGCTCTGTACATATTATATTTTATTTAAAAATGATTATAGTCTACATTCGGTAGTACTGCTTCTGCTATGAACAGCACACACCTATTCTTCCACCAGACTCTAGTACTTTTAGATATTCCACAAAAAGCCTTGTGTTCAACTCAACTTTAGTATAGAGTAGAAATCATAGTGTGCATGGAATATTAGCTCTGAAGGTAATTACTGATTCAACATTTCGAGACTTCACCTTCAGACAGCGAACATCTCTGTTTGAATTTCGTCACGAGAAATTTTCCCAACATTTCCCTATTGGGCGGATGAGCAGAGCTAGAAGGAGGTGTTAAAAAAATACCCTCCATTCTCTAGGCGAATGTGACAAATAACGCGATCACAATTCCTCGTTGAAACACACACACATTCACTGTGAGGGCTTCATGTATTTGTGGCATAACTCGTGCTGCTCGGATGCTTTATGTGTTGCTCCATTATTCGGGCCGGAACGTCCCTCTTTAGCTCACTGGAGAGCGGATGATAGGCAGGACTAAAAGAACCAAAAGGGGTTCCGTCTGAGAGCTCCTCGTGAGCCTCTGGAGCATGCAAATATTTAATGTGAGAGATGAGCGCTGCGCCGCCCACCGTATTCTTCCTTCCTTCCTTCGCTCTCCCCCCAAATGAGGACCCGAGCAAGGTACTAACGATCTAAAACGAACCTCTCGGCAGCAATGTTTGGGTTCTCAAGTTGGAGAGATGAATCTTGAGAACGAATGACTGATGGTAAAGAAAAATCAAAGGTTATTTGCCCTATTGCTCTGCCCGCTGAACAACAGAAGTCAAACTAGGGTGAAATGCACTTCCTTTGAGAATAAACTTGGATCATGCGTTGCTGAGATTGCATTGTCAATCCCGTAACATTTTTGACGTTTTCAATGAATTGCTTAATTGCAACTGTGAATTATAACCGAAGCAGTAGTAAACGTAGTAATTATGAAACGATTTACACAAATTCCTGTTCATTGAGAAAGAATGAAAAGTTCATGCTATCTTCATTTTGCAACTGATTGCTAATGTGCTGCAGCGACAAGCATTTCAAAACAGAAGTTAAAATGAGCAATCCCATGTTTAAACAAGACACATTATGTGTGAAATTTTAGAAAACTGGCGAATTTTCCTCCAAAATCAATCCTGTTTTCCACACCAGACCGTAGCGCATGCATGGTTTGAAAGTTGTCAGAAGCATTGTCATACAAATGCATTTGATAAAATATGATATGTCTTTGCTACCGAGGAATTGGGCACTAAGTCCATGCGAATCGCTCACGGACTTCACGGAATTTTATCCGCACATCCCAAAGTACAAGAGTTCCTGATAGTTTAGAAGGCGGACACTTTATTTTTGAGGCGAGAAAACCTTCATGAATGACAACTTGCTGGTCAACTGACGCCCTGCACCAAAACGAGGGTGAGAATAAGACGACCACGCAGACGCGCAGGCTGTAAATACAACTGGAGCACTCAGGAGAGAGCTTCCAGGGGCTCCAGGAGAGAGAGACGACGGCCGTTTCCAGGGCGTGGAGGCAGCCGAGCTGGAGCGCCCCTTCCATGGCCTGAAGGTCTGCACGTAAACCTCCTCCCGCACTAATTGTTTACCTTGCTCCCTCCCTCGCTGCTGGCTGTGTTGTCCAGTCCCCGCTTCTCAGTATTCCTTCCTCGATCATTCACTTACAGTCTTTTGCTACACTTGAGAGCTCTGCAAATGATCGGTCAATAGGACACAGGAAGCTTCATCTCTTTTTCGTGAGGCTAAACGAAAAAGTAGGATTACCACGCTATTCCGAAATGCTGCACAACTCACTCTTGAAAACGGATTCCATCGAGCGGTAAAGCGATCGTCCATACATTACGAGAGCAGCTTAAATCGCCGAAGTCGAAGTCTAGAATGCGAAATTAGTTTAGAGTACGTAAATTCTATTGGAAGGGATCGCAGTCTGCGATAACAAAAATAGAAGCTTCAGGACACCAAACTGCTCCAACAGCAACCGACACCAAGTCAAATGGAGAAGTACTGGCAGGAGACATTGAGATCAGGCAGGAGAACGAATGACGAACAAATCTCGTGAAAACAGCAGTAATTTATCGAAACTTATCAGAATAGAGACTAAACGCACATGGGAGCAGACTCGTTAAATTACTTCCAGCAGACTCTGCTTTGAATAGCTCATTACTCCGGCAAATTTCACCATAAAATAAATAAGTGTAGTTTTGTTCCCGTGAATTAGCATATGCTATAAAATGATACCATCAATTTCGAGTACAAGCTGAGCCATCAGTTATTTAACAATTGAGTGTCATTAGCATAAGCTCTATAATGACAACTAATAGTGATCGTACACAAAACATTCGGTCGTTCAACAGTTGAGCGTTGTGTAGCTCAGAGAAGACCGCTCATGCACCCAACATTGGATTTACTCGACTCGCCACAAAAACAGAGTTTATGGTCAAATAGTCATGAAAAAATCGCCCAATACGAGAAGCTGCGAAGGTTCAAATGATACAGAGTTGCCTGCGAAGAAACACTGGAGTGCTGAACACATCATTTCATCTGCTAACATTTTCTAAATCTATTTCACACAAGCATTGTGGACACACCTCTGAAAATCAAAGGAACTTCTAGACATGCCGACTTCCAGATGTACCTGCCGTTGTATTTGAAAAATCTATGGGACTTGGTGGCACGCGTACGTGCAGGAGTTAACATGCGTCAGTGCGCGCAACATAGAAGCGCGCACACTCGTTTGAAACTTAACTGGACGAGAGTCGGTTTCCAGTTATTATAGGTCAAACCAGAGGGCGTGGAGAGCTAAAAGAGAGGGTGAAGTATCACTTGATTAGAGTAGAGTGAACAAGGCACGTGATAAGCGAACAGCGTGAGAGTCTCACATGTGTCGAGCCTGAGTAGCACTGAGAGAACAAAGGTGCGGGGTACGGCCAGTATTTAGTCCGTGCAATGAGCGAAATCAGCAACTGAACTGGTGTTCTCGTGCGAGTAGACACGCATGCAAGTGTGCATACAAGTTCACAGGTACGAGAATAAAGTCTTTGATTGGAGTGCGCCCAGCTACACGAGGCACAAAGACGCTACGCTCGCTCGCTAACAAAGAAACTGCAAGGAAAAAACAGTATTCCTTTTGAGCATCGTGCAGCGGAAATGAATATTCAGGATGAGGCCTTTTTTTCTTAATGTTCTGTTTGAAGTCGGTTGTGAGGGCATTGCTGTCGCTCCCAGTTCTTTTTTGAGGGACGAGGAAAGGGCGGAGTCGGTTGCAGCGAAGTCTCCTCAGCGCGAGCTCTGAAGGAGTGTCTGCGTGGCTTTATGGGCGACTGCAGGTAATTCTTGTTCGTTATGTTAACGATCAATCTATGGTGATTTGACTGTGGAGGCTCTATAAGCTCGGTACATCACACGACTGTGGTGGCTCTATAAGCTCGGTACATCACACGACTGTGGAGGCTCTATAAGCTCGGTACATCACACGACTGTGGAGGCTCTACAAGCTCGGTACATCACACAGGCCTAGAAACATGCTGGGTGGGATGGCGGGAGGCGTCCTGGTTCATGTGATGAATTAAGAAAGTGATGAAAAGAGAAGTTCTGTTTAGTAACTCTGAATTTACGGCGTAACAGTAAACCGTAAAATTCATAGCGTCAATTACAACTTTTATTGTGGCCTTTTCCACTACAGGATATTGGTGCAGGACACCCAACAAGCACTAACGATTAATACGTCCTTTGAACGCGGGAAAATTTTACATATCATGTCTCCACAAACAACAAAAACCAATTCAAAATTGTTGTTGGTTTAAGATTAAAAAAAATACTGAACAAAAATTGAATCCAGGGGTGTCGGAATTTTAACTGATCACTTGATTATACGGCTCGTTAGCGTTCCTTTGTAATTAGGCGTACAAAATGCATGAATTAATTAAGTACTCATAATGAAAGACACGGAGACGCACGACCAGCGCACGCACAACCCATGCCGTTGACATGGGGCCGCAGCAACAGACATGGTCACTCACTCATTGGAAATCAATGAGACACTCTGTAGAATCGCCATTAATTGCCATTGTACGGGAGATAACACAAAATTGCTAGGCCAGTGACTTTCATCATTTTTCTATGTGTTTTAAATCAATCAACGTGTTACTCTAAATATCATTTCATTGTATTGTTATCGTCTAGCTCATGTGGTATTTTCTACAAATATTTCAGAAAAAAGAAGAAGCGAGAAACTTGCTAAGAAATGTGCACTGAAACTTTGGCTTGAACTCCCAATTTCTCAAACTTGGACGCTTTCAGAACTCACCAAAGTTTGAGTTTCTTTGTTCACAATCGAAATCTTTCAAATGCACCAGCGATCATCGATTTATGAAGACAAATGAAATCTTCACTTTTTTGCAGAACATCTTAACATTTTTGACAACCACAATCTCACGACGGTATACAATCAGCAGGCATGAGATTTCAAACCTGTACGTTTAGTGTGTTATGTACAGCAATGAGATATTGACCCGTTAGCAAAAGTGCTTGTTGCATAATTCTATTCGCATTGTAATGTGTTCTCATTAGTCTCGTCCGCCAATCCTTCCTCGTTGCTGACTTTCGGGAATCTTTTGAGGAATAATTCTGGTAGGGAATTTCAAAATTTTTCTTGCATGATCGAATTCAAATTTACAACACGTCAACCTTTTAGTTTTAGATGCAGAAGTGTTTACTGCCTACAACTGAGCTTTGAAACATTGTCAACAGCTACTGTAGGAGCCAAACCTCACGTGTGAATATAAGTAGCAATAATCTTCGTAGGCGATCTTGATCAACGCGTCACAGACTTCAGTTTTACCAGCATTAACAATGTTCACGAGTTTTCTCATACATGCAATAACTCGACCCAGGGAATACATTTTCATGCTTTTTCTCTCAACCTTCTGTTCAGCCATTAACATGGTCATTAGGATTCCCATGAATATTTTTAACGAAAGGTTTTAAAGTTAAAATATACTAAAACCCAATGATGTAATCTTATCTACCAACTTTTTTGGAAATTAACGGTGTTTTTTCTCATTTTGTACTTTTTGCATTTTTTAACTTCTTCCGAGAACATAATGTAAAGCAGCTTAGAAGTCAGGAAGCCCTGTGACTTCCCAGCGTCTCCAAGTGCTTCGTAAAAACACGAAGCAGTATCACACCGCTTGTTGACAGGCTCCTTGTAAATACACCGAACAAATAAATTTTGAAGTAATAGTTAGCAGCATAAATACATATGAGGCGTCGCGTTGGCAGGTAAAATGTCTACGGTCAACAAAGCGAGCATTTCACTACCGCCTGGGAAGTGCGACCTGCCCAGGCTTCTCTCAGTGCCGTCGTGATGCTTAATACTCACCCTGTACTCACCACACGCTTATTCGAATAAAAGTCATGTTGGCTGCTTGAAAATTGCGAAACGTAAGTAAAATATCTTCATCTCATGCTTCTGCATCTAAATCGTTATAAAACACACGTTAAAAAGGTATAATTCTGAAATGCTTGCGCAAGCATCACTTAATCACGAAACTGAATTGATACTAGGGATTTTTTTCTAAAAGGAAGAATTGAGAGCACAACCATATAAAATTTGTTCTTTACAAACATGTTTTAATTAAACAGTAGCTTAGTCTTCTTACTTGGTTCGGGCACCGCAATGCTATTTTAATTCTGAATTTCAGTTTTGAAACAAAGGACGAGGGATAATTTTAATTAACCGAGGCATGATTGATAGAAACCTCGAGAGTTTTCGCTTAAGTCAAATCCTGCGGACGTGAACAGCGAAGCCGCGCCGGCCGCCCTCAAAGCCTCAAAGTAATTACGCTGAAGACTTTCAAATGTTCCTCCGCGCCGTGGCGCGGCCAGGTGAGTCAGGAGAAGGCTAGTGGTTATGTGCGTGTGTTCGTACAAATGTGCGAATGAAATGCGTGGGGAGAAGTTGCAATATTTTCCAATAAGATCACCGATTAAATATCGAAGACAAAATGCAAATGCACAAGCAAGACCCGTTATCTTTATTGTGATATCGCAAAACTTGCTCGCATAAATGTTAAGATTACTAAACAATTCACGAATCAGGTCAATTAGCATCCTTAAATCTCACGGTTTACTAAACAATTGTCTCAACTAGCCGAATTCTCTCTTTATCCTCACTTATTTCAGAATCGTTGATCAGTTCTGTTCTAACTAGAATTCCTGTACCGTGGCCGAGTGGTTAAGAACGCGATCTTCACGGGAAGGTGTCGGCAGTTCGAATCCCAGCATGCCACCCGGTGTCTCCCCGTTGGGAAAAGAGAGAACTCAGCCACAGTTCCCCATTCTACCCAGGTGTCGGAAATAGGTACCGGCCTGACCGGGGGTAATAGTCATAGCGTCCTGGTGTTGGTTATAAGGCATTCGAGAAACCAATATACAAAGTGATATGTATCAGGCTTGATTGATTGGAATAAAGCATCCTTTCCAATATTCATTGGGAAAATACAAGAAGAAGACGCACGGTGGCAGCAGCCAGTGACCAACCGCACCCGACCGGCCAGCGGCGCCAGCTAGTGTGCGTTAGCGCGAGCGACAGCTCACCACTCGCAAACTAGCCTTGTTAAAGTTGCACTTTGAGGAGCGAATTCGCGGCCACCACGCCTCTAGAATTAGTCAGTGCACAAGAGGAGCAGGAGTGGCAAACCAAGTAGAAAATTGCGGCCGTGCAAATCCCACGGGGCGAGAAAAAATGCCAAAAGAATGTCGAAGAAAAAGTCTATTCTTGAAGTGAGGCTCGGGAATCGATGATGGAGTGATGAGGTGAGCCCGAGAATGTTACAGAGCAAAAATGGCAGCTTTTTGACGTTTAAACTGGAGATTTTAAAACGAAAGAGAGAGAAGGATGGCGTAGGAGATTCACTAGCGCTTTATTTCTAAAGCATTATAGACAACTGGTTCATTTTTTTAAAGCAGAGAAAAAATTTTTCCGCTTCATGTACACCATTTAATTCTGTCTTTACGTTGGTTTGTCAGTCAGCAACTGTAAAAATAGCTCAGGGTCATACATGCTTTATGTAGGGTTCTGAACTATCATATTCTGTCCATAAAAATCATCAGAAACAAAGTCAGAACCACACAAGATTGCCTGTACGCTTGCAGACATGATCGTTCTACTCTACAAATAACATAGTATCGAATTTTAGAATATATATAAAAGTTTCAGGCAAGCGAAGTTGATCGATAGTTTCCTCCCCTCTCGTGTTACTAGAATGGAGGAGATTCCATGCCCCCAGACTTTATCGTGTTAATTCCTCTTCGGAGGAGGACCGAGAGTCAGAGTAAAAAGGGAAGAAGTGAACGTAAGAGTTTTTCCAGGAAATATCGAGCAAATTTCAAAATTAATTTAACCTTCGTTGGACAACAAAATGACATCATTTCGAAAAGGAAACGCGCAGTATTTCCCGACCGAAAGCCAAGCTATCATTTTTGGGCGACCCTTTCTATTTTCTGAGCAAGGTTTGCCTGTAATTCTTGAAAACGATGATATCGTTGTCAAGGAACGTCGGGTAACATCGAGAGAGTGATCAGAACAGAGCTACGTCAGCGTTCTTTCCCCGAGCCGTTACTCTAAATATCTTCGTAGATTTATTCAAACGACCTACAAACTCAAATGAAGTCGAATTTGCCGACCAAGAAAGAATGTGAGGTCCACTTGATTGAGACCAGGGATAGTTTTAAAAGTTTCAAGGTTCCGAATGCTTCCAAACTTTTGATTAAAAGAAGACCGTAATATCACATAATGGCTGTAATTGACTTCCATGAAAAATTTCCCTCATTGCAAAATTCTCCATTCGATATTGAACGTTCCTGTGAAAAGAATAACCGGCGCCATAACTCTTCCGAAGCTGGGATTCCTGCAGCGAAGTCAAAACGCTCTCCTGAAAAACAGGATCCGCGACAACGGCATTCCATGAAAAATTCAGAAGCTGATCGCACCTAGCAATCGAAAGCATGAGAGCTCAATTGTCTCTGCAAGCCGATACGGCGGGCGGCATCATATTTGAGTGGCAACAGGACATGTGCTTTAAAGCGAGAGTTGGCTTAGCTATTTTACAGAGCAGTTTGGGGCACCTCAAAGTGTCAAGCGCTTGCCACGAGCACAGAGCGCTCAGCTTTAAGGTTCCGTCGCCTCCAGTAAACTTTTCTGCAAGTTGAACAGTTTGCTGCCTTTTGCATGACCAATGAGCTCATGACTTGCGAAAGTATAGGAAGGACAGAAACGTAAGGTGTATTTGCTTCATTGCTCGGTAAATAAAAAGTATTCAAAAGACTCGTGTAAACAAACTGAACGCAATTAGGGAACGAGAGCAGCAATGAAGGCTTGTGCCCTTTATTAGCGGTGCACATTGATTGCAGAAAACTGATTAATATTAATAGGGAAGATGAAAACAACTTGAACGGTAGAATTAGACCCCAACACTTTAATGTTACTTGAACGTCACGACAGACAAAACCCACCTAATTTTGCCGCTGAAGTGCGGAGGCGCGAGTCCATCATTAACATAAAAGCAGCTTCACTCTGTACAAAAACTCGACGAAACGACCATCTTGAAGACGTGTAGGGGTTCCCTGCTTAAGAATTATCACCTCGCCATCTTGACTCCAGGAAAAAAACATGGAAGTCAAGCATTGAAGGGCTGAAAAGTTTTATTTGAACATAGTACGTTCAACATGAACTTTAGAATATAGTTTTGAATACGTAACTTTTGGCGTCAATTTAACTTCTCAACACGGTAACGGAGAAAATGTCACAAGGAGGCTATTACAAGAACAAAGGGCTGCTTTTACACCCGAACTTGCGTCGTGACCCGAAGCTGCGGCACCGCCACACTTGACGAACGAGGTGTGATGGAAAGAGTAAATTTACGAATCTTCCTTCTCTGAAAATTTTTACGAATTTTCTTATTTATTAATGTGCTAGTGCTTGCATATTTTAAATTACGGAAATTAGAAATTCATCCTGTGATGAACCGAAACATATTATCCTATTTTCATAAATTTATCTAACACTAACGGAAATGAAATTTAAGGTCAGCAACGATAAATTCGTGAGAAAAAAGTGAACCTTATCACACTCTGCATGACTAAAGCAACCAAACACTGAATTAATTAACGCGTGCTCTTGGGAGATAAATTTTTAAATTATGATCTCAGACTAACCTTTAAAACCCAAGAAATGTTATTAAAACGTCGAGTTCCATTATCATTTTATTGGAGCTGCTAAACGAAAGAAATATTGATACAGATTTACTCGAATTTTCGCTGACAGATCATTAAAACTGCAAACTCGGATGTTCAACAGGGTGAATAATTTAAGAGTGAGGTCAGCTTTGCCTGACACGCTACCACCACAACACGCTCTGGTGCTGGTCGAGACTTGGAGCAAAATTCATCAATAATGACTTCCCCTGCCAACCAAACATGTCAGGAGCTCGAAAATATTTTCGGATGTGAATGTAACATGAAAAGATCATCGATAAGGCAGCGCAGGAGGGAGTGGAAGGAGGGCAGAACCTGTTGCTGTGGGTGCGGTCTGAGCAAGTACGAGAGGGTAGAAGGCTCCACACCGAGGGCTGGTTGGGCGAGCCAGGCTGCTCAACAGGTTCTATGCTCTGCTGCTGCCCGCCACTCACTGTTGCTTTTGCCCAGCCCGCTGGAGGAGCTCAATGCCCACACCTCAGCTCTAAGTGGTTATCCAAGACCTAATGCAGGCACCTCGAGGAGGTGTCCCGCGCAGTCTCCAGTTCCTGTTCGGTCTAATTGGCCCGAGGGCTCTCGAGTTTGCTGCAACGTAGGATTTGGAGGCGACAGCTACGTGAGATTTGAACGCGACAGCTGCGTAGGATTTAGAATTAGTGTCTGAGCACTATCATGCAACAGTTACTAAGCTCTGTGAAACTACAGTTTGAAAAATTGAAAGGCATTTAAATCAGCGTGAAGTCTCTGCTTAGTCATTCATGTGAAGTGGGAGAGATATGTGAAGTGGGAGAGATATGTGAAGTGGGAGAGTGGGAGAGATATGTGAAGTTTCACAAATACGAAATTGCTTGAGAATTCAAGGCTGAACATTCATGAGGGGAAATAAAAAATGATGAATGTTGACATGTGACGTAAATTTCTTTCACAGACAGTCCTATGTTCATACTAGCTTATTATTAAACAGATAAAGTTCAACAATCCCAACATCATACCAGGAATCACGCAGTCAAATAAAACATATCCCTTAACACAAGAGGCCCAAAACTCTTATTCCTCAGCTGAGTGAGCGTGTGTTTACCATAGCTAGAACGTAAAAGTTAAAAGTAAACAACTACATTCCAAGTGTGACAACGAAGTTCATGAAGGCATAATTCAACTTCTAGAGGAGCTAGACAAGAGGACCAGAAGCTTCATACTAAACGTAAGAAAATCTGGATGCTATAACAGTCGAAGTTTATGACATCAGTCTCTCTTTAAATATGCATCATCAAATTATTCGAAATATATTAGTCGTTATTAATAATGATTTCATAATGGGTCATCCAGCACTATTATTCTTTCGGAAGAAAGACCAAACGTTCATCTCTCATACGTGGCAAAGTTTGTTATCAAGTAAAGCTTTTAATCATTCTCCTCCCTAAACACTTTACTTGCGATATGACCCACCGGTGGGTCGTGCCTAGGTTTTTCTTGCTGCGAAACGACCCATCGATGGGTCGCTTGAAAAATTCTAACAATCTTTTTTAAATTAATGGTATTTGATAGACCCAGTTAATGTTTGGTATTTTTAAATTTGCTAATCACTTGTGACTTTAAATCTTAGTTGAATTTTGAACGTGAGTTTAACCCGTGGCAGTGAACGAGTTAACCCACCGCGCCAGGTGACAGCAGGATGTACGACTGGTCTCCAGTCGGAGCGAGTGAGGATGGCCGTGTCTACGCTCTCAGAGCGCTTCGTGACGTACCAGCACGGGATGCCATTCATGCCGTCAGGGCTTATATATTCTTCAAGTTTTATGACGCCCTATCCTAAAGCATTGGAAGCATGACCTTACATAGTGAGAACTCGGGGATTTGTGCGGAATATCTATGCTATAAAATGCAATATCGTATTTACCCTTCAAATGAGGCATTTCATGCCAATATGCAGCAGAACATAATTTAGTTCTTCTTTTTCTCAGCAAAAACTTGGGTCTATATGAAAAGCATTTTAGTTCTTGAAATATTTCTAAAGGCCTCATTGTGAGCATGCCCAGGACACTGAGTTTTGTTTCCACATTTCTTCAAAAACTTAAGAGAAATATTTTTCATCTCCTAAATTACATTTCAAGTACATAATCACCTTCTAAAGCTATAGAATTTACATGATTTTCTTTAAATCTTATTCTTTAAAAGTACCAGAACCATGAAAACTTTTCACATATAATTCTCGAGCGAAACTTCTCACTTCATTGAACTTCAAGTGTGAATGATGCAGTCGCTCAGTCAGCTGTTTGCACTTCATTCAGCACTAGAATTGCACAGCCTTCATCAGTTGAAAATAACTCGGTTGACACACATCTCCAACCTTCACAAGACACAAAACCACAAATACAACCTTCGCCCGAACATAAAAAGCAAACACCAACACTGCAGCAAGAGCAATTACTCACAAAGAGAAATCGAAGACCCTCGCGCTTGCAGGCTGCGCGCATCTAAAGCTGAATGGAGCAGAGAAAAGGTGAGGGTGCAGAATGAAGAGACCCTCCATGACCAATACTCTACTCCCACTGCAAATAAGGAAGGAAGGAGACGAGCAACGAGAATACGAGATCTTTATTGAAGTTCGAATAAAGGCGTCCGTGCAGAATGCTGCTGAGGGAAGCGCCACCAACTCCCACAAAAGCTCGCAATCAGGCGACCTCTCAAGTCATTTTTGGGGCTCCATATATGCGGGTTCGGGAATTTTAAAGCAATGTTGTAGTAAGAGGAGAGTGCTCGGTGCACCCCTTTAAGCTCTGCGGGCTGACGTTGCGGCTCATGTCAGCGGTTCGGTAATGAACGGCAGACCGAGATATGCAGGCAGTGCAGGCAGTGCAGGCACTGCAGGCAGTGCAGGCAGTGCAGGCAGTGCAGGCAGTGCAGGCAGTGCAGGCAGTGCAGGCAGTGCAGGCAGTGCAGGCAGTGCAGGCAGTGCAGGCAGTGCAGGCAGTGCAGGCAGTGCAGGCAGTGCAGGCAGTGTGTGAGTTGTTGATATGGTGGAATTAAGACCATGAGGGAATGCAAGGAAGAGTGGAGCAAGACTTAGAATTGTGTCTTTGCACGTTTATTTGTTGAATATGTTGAATATTTTCAAGTTTATTTGTTGAGTATTTACAAGCAGTGCAATATTACGTCATGCCAGGTTTCATCAGGAATAGTTTATTCGTATGCGTGGATCTATATAAGTAGACCATAATATGTAAGTTGTACGTATTTCTGCTGAAAAACTTACTGAAAAATAGGTTTGTACTAAGTACACTGCACGATCGGTCCATGCACGCAACTTAACTAAAAAATAATTTTTAAATTTCGAATGTTTTTTTTAACAACATGTAAGCATGAACTGTTGCTACAAAATTAAAAATCAAAGAATCAAAACCGACCACCCATGCCTTACAAGTCAGTGTGCGCATCAAACATCTTCACGCGTTGACAGAAGTCGCCGTAGCTGCCTAATTACTAGCACTACAGCTGCCATTGCCACGTAGCCCGAACGAGCCCTGCCCATTGAAAGCATTAACTCGAGTAAAGGCTGTCAGTGCAGAGGCAGAGCGCAGCGGGCCGCAGCACCGGAGTAATACATTCAGTCTCCGCGAACTTCCCTTCGAAAAGTGTCCGCAAGGAAAAGGTGAGTGCGAGAGAAATCTTTGCACCTTCTTGCGTAGGCAGCGTAGCGGAAATTTAGGGCCTCGAGATTGGCAAATTCTCGGGTTTGCATGGGAACGCGACCAGGAGACAACGGCGCCTCTGCTTCCGAGAAAAATGAAACTTGATCTAAATGAAGTCAAGAAAAGCAGTTTTAAGTGTCGTATTAAAATGATCTGCGTAGTGCAGGGAAGTTGGAATTTCTAGCAGCCGAGCGATGATGTTCGTTTCAAAGATTTGTTCACATTCAAAATTTTAAGCGAATTGTGGGCAAAAACGTAAGCTCTCGCGCATTCATGTACGAGTGCTGTTGCTAACATCAGAGATTCGAAGAATGCAGTTTTTCGCTGTCAATACAAACTAAATTACACAATTTGTATCGCAAGATATTTAAATATCATTTTTTGACAGAATTGATGGCGTTCGCTCCTTCATCGCAACACCACCTGTGAATCGCATCCGAACCTTTGCCAAATGGTGATGTGCATGCAAGTGAATCACAACTTTCTTGAAAAGCCAGGAACAAAATTGAAAAACCAAGTTCGCTTGTAAGGTTAGAAATTGGGGAAGTAAGCGAGTTAAACTGTTCAAACGAAGCGAAGAACTCGCAAATAAATAAGGACGAGTCTCGGAGCCCTGCGAAGAGGGGAGTCGTCAGTCGCTGCGAAATTGGATTTACTTTTTTTTGGCGGCGGCACCAAGGAAGCACTGAAAGGAGCTCTTGCGAGATGCCACGGCCGCGTCGCTGCAGCCGCCGCACGGTGGAGCGCAACCGTCCTTTCTAATCACATCTGAACTCAAGTAAATAAATAACAACCTTCTATTTGATCAGCGCCCACACATTCTAATTACTTACAAGACAACAGAGAGCAATAATGGAGATCGACAGAGGTACAGTTACGGGTGCGTTATTTTGAAGTCCATTCAAATGAATCCCACACACGGAGACGTTATTATCAACGGCTGTAATAAATCATGCAAGGACATAGAAAACTATTCGGTTGCAAATTGAAAGCAAGTCTAAAATATCAAATTGAAGAGCTAGATGAGGAATTCAGCATCATGCGGGACCTCCTCTGCGTTAGAGCAAGATGCTAAATTAACCAACAGACAAGGCTCACCAAACTGTGAACTACACCGAATGGTGACCGTACAAGCGTCGCTGGTTGTGATTGTAAGCTAAGTGAGGAACTTAAACACACCCACGCAATGTCGGTCGCGATAAACTATTGATACTATAACTGCGACGTGAGCCGTATTTGGTCTCTGAGGGAGTTTTCATTGTGCTGTTGACCTATCAGTAGTCACAAACTCAATTTTCAAGGACACTTAATGAAAATTAAATGAAAAAAACAGTTATTGATGGAAATTTTAAACATTGCTCACTATAATTGACTCTAAATTTGAATTGCATCCTAAACTTTAGTTATACATGCCGCAGTCAAAGTGTCAAACGCACGTCTCCCAGAATTGGTAGGAAAGAATAAAACCATTCGAGGAGCGTAAAATCTCCACGATGCTTCAAAAGATTCTCCTTTTCAACATCCCCCTGGAAGTTGACGCCTTTTCATTGCATAACTCAACACTATGTTCTCTTCACGCAGAGTGTGGGCCCCAATGGCATAGACATGATATCCTCAAATAATCTTCGAAGACGCTGAAGCGGATTTTATTTTAGCAACAAGATTGTCAATAAATAAATCAGGCGAGGTTGATGACGAGAATGGATTTTGATGAGGACTTCGCGCTTCGTTTTAAAAATGAAAGTTCGTTATTTTGAGCGCCAAGAAGAAGAAGCGCCGAGAAACTGAAGTGTGGCTGCACATTCCAAGCTCGCCCCTCTCGGCGCCCGTCAAGGTGCCGCCAAGCTTGTGGTTGCTATAAGCTTTGCTCACCAAAGAGGATTGGTCTTATAAAGCTGCCCACACCGTTTGAAAGGACCCCTTGAAAATTGAAGGATCTTTCCACCATTAGCCCACGCCATAAAATATAAAAACCCGAGAGCTTTGGCTCGTCAAATTTTGTTACAAGAAATTTAGATCACGCCTCGGATGGTGTGCGGCAAACATTATTATAAATTTCACCGGTGCTTTCACCGTTATGTTTCATAAAAATTTATGAAACCACAATGTGTTGATGGCAAACGTTAAAATTATTTCGCAAGTCGAGTAGGTAGTAATTCCATGACGGGCGAATCGAGGCAAAAGTGTTAGGGGCCAAATTTCCTCTCAGTGTCACAAGGGTAAAATGCACCTTTTAATATATGACAACTGCTGACAGAGATTTTATTATCAACGATAGTCGAAAAGAGCTTCGAATGAACAGCTGATGTGAAGGATATCAAGCATGCATTAATTTTGAATTAAATACTTAACAAAAGAGTGAAAGAGAACACATGTCATCTTTGGTGACGTAAGTAACTGCCCCAGCAACAAGTCATGCCCAGCATTGGTTGGGTGCACTAAAACAAGCCGTAAAGAGCAACCATCAGTTCCGACACGACCTGACTGCTTGGAATCGAGGATGCACAAGATGAATTTCACTTCTGCACTGTTCTCTTCTCATTGGACGTGTGCTTTCCCTCTCTCTCTCTGTGTATATATTGGAGCCCTCGCGTGCATTGAGGGAGGCCGCAAATTATCCCATCTATATGCAGTAAAGTGTGGCCGTTTTCCAGTCCCCATTTTATGTGACTATTTACCGGTGAAGAGCCTCAGCCAGAACGATATATGGGAGCATTTTTCAAACTCATCCTCTTACAGGTCACTCTAATGCTCTAGGGCAGAACTTTTATGATAAAATTTACATGACCCTTTGGACGCCCGCCACCTCCACTAGCAACCAAAAATGACGCGTGAACGTGATGAATCGTAAAGAGGATTTTCGAGGCCGAGGAAGAAGCGAAAGTGGATTTGATATGAGATTAAAATTTGGCGCCAAAGGAAGAAGTAGAAGTATTTTAAAGTGAACGATCACCTTTGAGGACTTCATTTCTCCCGATGTTAAACTGGCTGCTGGAAATGAGAAACAATGATGCATGAAATTTGTTACGTCAAATTACGTGTCTGTAGTTAGATACAGAGGATTGTACGTGTCTGTAGTTAGATACAGAGGATTGGGATGCATTAGCTGTATGGGTGTACAAGAACATCATCTTCGTAAATGAAGAGCAGAGTATAGATTCAGGTGAACTAAACATTTTTCCAGAACATTTCAACAACATATTTCAAAAAAATTAAAAATACACGTTCAAAAATCACAACTAAGTTCTCAAGGCTCTAGTTGGAAAAATATATCGAAAAATGTAACCAATTTTCTACAAAAACTTAGCCTAAGGGGACCTTTAAATAATATTTCTAAGCTCTCCTACTCACAAAACCTAACTGTAAGAGGCATGAAAACACCGGCCACAGCCCTACAGCGTGGCTCTATATGACACTTTCGCGTCGTCATTTCTTCTTCACATCTTCCAAAAAATTTTCGCTTGATGAATTTGTAATTGCAACTCAAAAATATAATCGAAAAGCGAGCAAGACAAACATCGCACTACCTCCTGTCAAAGTTGGTCTCGGGATTTTGGACGTAAAGGAAGAGGGTAACACATCGATTTTCAAGAAATACCGGCGCTGATTAATCAAGCAAAGGACAACTACCTGTCGCCGCCACTTGACAGTACTTAGCTGTGCCATGGAAAACAAGTAGACTGTGCGGAGACGTGATCAGCGTTAATTGTGCCAGACAAAGTGGACCTAATGAGGATAATGAGGTTAACGAGCAGAGGTTCGGCTCCGACTGATCGCTTCAAAATTAGCGAACGTTCTCAAGGCGAGCGAGCAGCTCAACTCTCCCCGGTCAATGCTCGTCTCGACTCTCAAGTGAACGCCGTGCGCACATATGTGCAGGGTGACGTTACGGGAGACTTTTCTATCCAGAATACAGTGGGAAATTTTGTGCGAGATCCAGCGCCAAATTTGTTGTGGAGTCAAGCATGTGCAAATGTCAAATGAGGGCCAGCTCTTCGATGAATGTCTAAAGATAAATACAAAATAATTCCTAAGTTGAATTAGGAATCTGATTTACCTTATTGCAGACAATGGAAGTGTTTCTAAAATTCTAAGGATAAAAAACTACATTCAGCTCTGAAAACAGGGGCTAATAAAATCCTCGATATTTCTATCGATATATTTGCGAGTGTAAATTCTTCTCTATTTAACGTACATTTTAATTAAACTACGACGTTTCAACCATCAAGATCATTATCAGTGGTTGCCTGAAATGCAGCACAAAGCTGCCTAGAAACGTGCGTTCATATGCGTGTGTGGTACCTCAGTCCAGACAAACGCTAATCATGAAATTGACGGCTAGGACGTCTTGTGCAATAAAATTGTCCCTTGAGTCGATTGTCTTCGCTAAAACCTTCGTTTTGAAGTTCTGTCGAATGTCTCAACCAAATCTAATACATTTACGTGCTTTCTTTCAACTAAATTATAATGAAAAAAAAAACAGAGAAAATAAATAGGACATACATGGGATGCAAAAGAACTCCATTCTTGAAAGTTATTTAAAAAAAAATCATTTTAAAATCTGCGGGGTCCGTGGTGGGCTTGGCGGCTATAGCGCTCTCTGTTTCAGCGCATCCACGAGTCGCGAAATCTGACACTTCACAAAAAAGGCGCGCTGCAAGTTACACGTTGCTTGCAGTTGATAAAGTGCCAGTGAATATAACGAAATTAAACTGGGGAGAACAAAAAATTCCAAACAATGGCGGCGCCGGGAGAGAGAAAGGCACGCGAGCTTCGTGTGGTCAGAGGGGCCGAATAAAAAGGTGTCGCGCACGAGCTGCTCAGAAGCAGGGATCAAAAAGTGCGCGAATTGAACTGCAATTTTCGACACACGGACTGAGAAAGCAAAGAAGTCGGTTGGCCTGTTCGATGGTGATGGAGGAAGATGTCCCACACAATAAATTGGTGGAGACGATGTCGAATGCAAGTTGTAGCCCGTGAACAATTACGATTGGGTCTAGATAAAGGCACAGACAGTATCCAGTCACTGCAACAAAATATTAGGTAAAACCAGACCAGAATGTCATTTTCAACGGAACCAAATGCCGCAACGTTCACGGTTACACTCGCAGTGAACACAACGCAACAATGTGGGCGTGTCACAAACGTGGTGTTATGAGCACTCCTACACCTGTTGCTACACTCCAGCACAAATCTCGCACGCCACCAAAACATCCTTCGTAAGTAAAATGAATAAACAGCTACGCGGGAATGAACAGCTCCGATAACGGCAAGAGAGAAAGAAAGACAGAAGGAAGACAGACAGAGGGAGAGGGGAGGGTGCTGTCTGTAGATTGCTGTATCCTCTACAACGCTAGAGCAACACCGGCCATCGATCGCTCATGGGAGGGAGCGGTGTGAACGTCGGGCTGCGGCCGCTGTGACGAAGCCAGCATCCCTCTGTGCAGCATCCCTCCCTGCAGCATCCCTCCCTGCAGCATC